>JAYJMH010028100.1:0-42995 GCA_036873815.1 Phacellophora camtschatica
ATGACGTCAGTGCCCTAATTACCCTGAAAATTTGTCTATTGTTTGCATTTGATATATAGATCATGTTGTCTTAATTGAAAATCAGTAGCTATTACCAATTTTGATTAAGGAGGGGGGCCTAATTTAGCCCCCTCCCCCGGTCTGACGTTGCTAAAAAGAGCACGGTCCAGATAGGGTTAATACAATTACAAAAATTTAAAAGGAGAACGGAAGCAAACTTTTTGTTGCTTTTCGGGAAATTTATTTGGACAAGGAAGCAACTGCTGTAGTAAAAACGTCAGTCATTATGGACAACATCAAATGACCAAAATGGACATTTCCTCTTTGTCCCAAGAACTGGTTGTCTTTTAATCATGTCAGCGAGCCACCGTACACACTACTGTGATGATGGATACCCCAATATAATGCCTGTATGGGTGGGTTATTAGACTTATCCACCAGGTTAATGTCACTTTAAACATCCAAAATGGTTTTGTTTTGTATCAATCTGGACACACATTTTGCACCATTTGACAACACTTGAACACGGAGGATGGTACCTTTTTGATAACGTTTAGATTTTTGATAAAGTTTATATTTCAAAAATTGAAAGGAAATTTTGTTTTAGTGATTGACATGAAATATGAACTATTTGAGCTATTTGAGTAAATCTGATAAAATCCCAGTTTATCAGAAAAAATCCCAGTTTATCCGAGAAAATCTTAGAATTTTTCTTAGAAAACTAGGGTTTTTTTTGCAGAGAAACCAACCCGGTGCGTCTAAAACTTTGGAGACCAGCGAACGCAAGGGACTGAAGTAGTCGTAGTCTAAATCAAGGAGTATGAGCCATTTTGCGAATTAGCCGCCGAATACACAATTTTCCATATTCCATTGCCATTACGTCATGACAGCAACAACTCACGAGTGATACATGCAAAACAATAGAACAATCACAACGATTATTTAAAAATAATTCATATTGTTGATTCACGAAACAGAATGATAATCGAGTATTGTTTTAAATTGCATGCTTTGAAGTCGGTAAGTATTGGCAACCGAGGGCCGCGAGACAAACAAATCGCAAATTTCCAGAAGAAAAAATCGGCCAAAGAAGGAAAAAAAGGTAAAGTGTGAAATCTTTGTTATTGCGACTTTATTTGCAGTTGTATTTCACATACACGTAAATTTAAATAATATCTTTGTTTTGGAAGCTCACAAAAGTATTCGCTTTGCTAAACAAGGTACAATTTTTTTTTATCCCCGTTTTCTATCTAGTCTACCACAGAAACAAGAAAAAAGAAGGCCCAACCACGACCAAGCAGCCAAGTTCATTTCCATCCGACCCAAGAAAAAAGAAAAAAGACAGCAGAATGCCAACTTGCACGCACATTGCCTACCACGAGGAGGCACAAAGGAAAGCGAGGATTGTTGCAAGACAACAAGAAGCAATCCTCAGGCAACTTAGAAAACAGGTAGGCCTACCACTGTTTTTCTTGGAGACAGGTTTTCGTGTTATGTATTTAAGTGTGATATTTTTAGCCAAGCTTTCTCCATAACAGAGATCCAAGAGTATTTCCGTAATTTAGTAAATTAAATTTTTTTTTTGAAGAAAATTTAATTTTTTTTTCTTCAAAAGAAAATTAAATTTACTAAATTATAGAATTGAAGAATTAAATTAAATTAGATAGAATTAAATTTACTAAACTTCAAATTTACTATTTTTTCTTCAAAAGAAAATTATAGTGCGGACAACACAAATCTGAGTATTTTTGGAGATGAAATTTGATATTTTATTATAAATATGTGCATCCTTCAGAACCAGTCCCAATAATGTTTTTAAGTAAGAATAATATTAATTCAAAACAATTTATCAAAGAAGCCCTTGTTAGTTGTTTCCCTTAGTTTTGCAATATGGATACGCCCCTCAATCTGCATCAGCTTGCCAGGGGGGCAGTACCATCTAACTTGAGAAGAGTGTGTGTCTGAGGAAATCTTGAACTCATCCAAAAATATTATAGAATGGAAATGCAAACCCAAAAATGTTATACTATGGTACATTTTATGATGTAATGTCGCTGCTTAACACCTTTTCGTTAACATTTATGTGCTAAAATATGGTTTGAAATTTATAAGAGCCAAAATTAAATAAAAATTACAAGAGCCAAAAAAAAAAAAAGTTTTCAGACCCAAAAATGTATTATGGAAAAAAATCCCAGGCCGAAAATTATTGGACATGCTTTTCTACGCAAGTCAGGTAGTACAGCACCCCCTCCCCCTCCTGGGGGGGGGGGGGGCTCTGATAAAATTGTGTACAAATTCTCAACATTATGAAGGCAAGGCATCTTTTAAAATGCTTGGCAGGACCATCGATCGAGTATCATCGAGCCGAATTTGCAGAATAACCCAGCAAACGGCAGAAACTTTTTGTCCACCGCGTTGGAATTTATTTCTTAAGAAACTTTTACACATTTTCATATTTATTTTTCCGAGAATAAAATAGAGCAAAAGATATTTTCCCACGGAGCCAAAAATTTAAAAATATTCCCATGGAGCCAACAATTTTACCACAAAGACAAAAAATTTAGATACCGGCAAAGAACGAAAAATGGTGCAACGCCATTTATTTTATGAGAAGAAGACGCAATATCCATGCCGGCGATTTGTTACCACCTTGTTACTTGGTGAAAAACCCCATGTCTACGAGGTAGTACAGTATATGGAGGTTCATTGTGACAGTCCATTATGGATGTCCATGGGGGTAAACGCGACAAACGATTGAGCATCTGAAGCAAAGTAGACAAATTTAAATTCCAGAGAGATACGGAGTACTAATACAGAATCTACAGAATCTTCCGAAACTTTTTTGTTGGGTTTGACAGTGAAATTTGTTATTCAGGGCATATTTTGTGGGACCTGTCTTGTTAACAAGACATTTATCAAGACAAAACAAAAATGTTTGTTTACAAGACAAAGCAAAATGTTTGTTTGCAAGACAAAAATGATACAAGCCTTTGAATAGGCTCTATGGGAAAAAGAAGAGCAAAAACTGTTTACAGGCTAAAAACTCAGAAGTACCAAAATTATCTATGACGATAGCCTTTGCGGAGGAAAGTGCAACAATATAATATTTTCCCAAAACATAGACGGAATAAAACTGCAAATAACAAATCCAAAAACCGCAAAACTAGGATTTCTGATAATTCGTAATTATCCGTTTTTGCTTTCCAGTATAATATAGCAATCTATAGAGTTATGGCGTTATTTTACAATTTTTACTTGATAACAAATTGTGAAGGTTCTGATAAAATATAAAGGGAGAGGTGAAGTTTAATGGACACAGTTTCAGTTGGTAAGAATCGATAGGTTTTTCTAAAATCCTAATTCATTTCGCTAATGGCGGCAAATCTTTGCGAAAAATTTGGGTCGAATTAGGCTTGTTACATGAGCCATACTTTGGTTCGTTGATGATTTATTTGCTGACTCTAAAGAGATTATAGCAACGGGTGTGAATTTTGTAGTGAAGAAGCGTCGAATGGCTTGAATGAAATGTGCTTTTTAATATTAACTATATCGTGTTTTGCTTTTAGAGGACAACAGGGGTATGGATAAAATAAATTAACCAAGCTTACTGCAACTTATCCAGAAAATAACTGTTGTAAGCAATTTGAAAGTTGCTAAAAAAATGTTTTGTAGCAAATTCTCTGTACGAGTTCTTTCTTATGGTGAGAATACAAAGTGGGAAGATTCGAGAGTTAGCAAGATGATCTATAATCAACTTTTAATCAGCTGAATTGTTTGCTTCACGTCAACCCTTCACCAACCAACGCCATGCATTTGACAAGATTCTATGACGATATCAATCAGTTTTATTTCGTATGATTGACATTGATTCGATTTTTCGATTGAGATTCGACTGAAACATCATTTTTTTGTGAAATCCTCAAACGGACATAGCAAATGCTCGAGCCGCATCAAATTAGTTTGTCAAGCTTTATTGTATGGAAAAAACATTTTGAATTTGTTTTTAACGAAGTGAGCAATTATCGTATATTACACTGAAATATTTGAAGTTATGGCTTCTTACCATTGGGAGGCTCGACGCCGACAACGCGTAATTGACCGAAAGCAAGACGCGTGCATGAGGATAACTAGAAAGATGGTGAGCATGTAGATAGCATGATTTGATTGTGAGCTGACAAGGAGTCAGACTATTATCCATTTTAGGAGCGGCAATTTTCTGAATTGAATAATCCCAAAAATCAAATGAAATGTTGATTTAGACTATACATTGTTCATTTAAATATAACCAAATGTTGATTTAAACATACACTACAGCATGAAATTTTATATACTGATCAATATACTTACCAGATGTTGCTCGCTTTGTCTATTGCGTTGTTTGGCAATTGCTTTCGGTGTGCTACGTCTTCGTCATCTCCTAACTTCGATCCAAGTTTTTACTTAAATTAACTAGTCTAAGTAACTTAAATTATTTCTTCTGGAATTAAAGTTCTGAATTCAATTGTTTTTCCATCGTATTCATCATGTTTCGCTATCTCCAGCTAGGCTAGATTGCGCACTAACATGAGTATTTTCCATTGATGATTAATTTCGGTTACTCTCAGGTGACCATAGGTATATGTTGTCACGCCAGCGTTTGTGTTGCCTTCCTCTATTTCTCTTTCCTTCTATCATCCCCTCTGGACATACTTTGGATAATCTAGACTCGGACCTATTGATATGTCCAAATAGTTTTAGTACGCTGCTCTTGATGATTGGAGTGACTGGTGTAAGGGTTGTGATTTGAAGAAGTTTTTCAATTAAAATATGATCTGTGAGTCTATTTTTTGGTCATGGATCTCATAATATGATTTGAAATGTTTCTATTTTCTGTAGCAACTTAGCTGCCCAATATATGCATTCTAGACCACAGAGCACCATTGGGAGTATGTACGTGTTGTAAACGCGAGCCTAGACGTGATACGGTGCTTCTTTTTATGTCAACAGGATCTTATTTTTCGCAAAGGCTGCCCATTAAAGTCCAATTCTGTGCTTGACAGCTGCTAATCCATCATTGGTAGCAGAGAGTTTGTGTCCGAGGTATGCAAAGTCGTTGACTTGCTTGATGGCTTTGCTGTTAATAGTGAGAAAAAGTTCGCAGTGTAGATCAGTTGTCATGCATTCAATTTTTGATACATTAATGTAATGCCCTACTTCTGCCGAATATTTCACCAAGCAATCAATGATTTTATGAATTTTTTTCTGAGATTTGTTCGTGAGTGCAATATCATCAGCATAAGTGAGATTTGAGATCAGTTGGTCACCACCAATAGAGAAACCTGGCTTGCAATCTGACTCAGCTTTCCATATTATTGCAGCTATCACAATACAGAACAACAATGCCAAAAGAATATCTCCTTGCTTGACTCCTTTCAATATTTTAACTGATCTTGTTATACCAAAATCAGTTTTTATTTGTGCAGCGGAATCATCATATGTTATTTTGAGAAAGTTGATGTATCTCTTATTTAGATTTGTTATTTCAAGGATTTTCCAGATCTAATGTTATGCTGTCAAATGCTTTTATATAATCAATGAATGCGATGTGAACAGGATTATTTAATTCAATGATTTGTTCTAAAGCAATAACTTGTTCAATTATTCCTCTGCCAGGTTGGTATGCTGCTTGCGAAGTAAGAAAAGAATCATATAGGACTCTTTTAACAAAAGAAGCAATGATGCCAATAAAAACCTTATAGATGTTGCTGAGAAGGCTGATTGGGCTGATTGGTAATTTCCACAATCTAGCCTGCTGTTCTTTTTGTAGATAACCACGATCAAGGCTTGTTTGAACTGTTCTTGTATTTTTCCTGTTTTGAGTATCTGACTGAATAGGTACAGTAGAGCTTTCATGAGGGGTTCTCCGCCTGCTTTAATATATTCAGAATAGATGCCATCTAATCCAGAGCTTTTTTCGACTTTCAGTTCAAGAATTGTATTCTCATCTGCACATTTTAGTATCATTGGTATATTGGATCTCCACGAGAGTCATCAATCTTGATATCAGAAGGGTTGTCATGGTGTAGTTTTTCATAAAATTCAGCCCAACGTTCTAATATTCTCTTTCTCTCTCTATTCTGACTTCACCATTTTAAGTCCCCAACTATTGTTTTTTGGTTTACTTTTGAGTCTTTTGAGAATAGCGTAGTATTGCTTGTGAGGTGGGAGAGTGCTTATAGTATCAATCTGATTTTCAACTTGTTTGAGCCTATCTTTTTGGACCAGTTTTTTGGATTCTGCTTTGGCAATTCGGTATTAATTACTTCTTTTGTATTTGGTGACATCCATTTACCTTGATTAGACTCTTGAAGCGGCAAAATCTCTTTTGCTGTCTTCAATATACCAGTCACAAATTTTCTCAAAAATATCTTCCGGTTCAGATGTTTCATTAAGAGCAGCAAACCGGTTGCTAAGTTTTAGTTGGAAATGTTCTTTGGCATCTGTTGATAATGCTTCAAGATTGTAATTTGGTAGGTTTGGTTTGCGTTTTGGCCGTGAAAAACATATAAGGTTGTTGGCTTCGCCGATGGTATACTTGCTAATCGCTTCAGGGAAGTTAATGTGTAGATTGCCAACTTTGCAATTGAAATCACCCATTACAAAGAGGTGATCTCTTTTTGGCACATTTTAATTATCGTCTCAATTTGAACATACATGTCACCAATATCTTCATCGGGATATGTGGAGGCTGAAAAGTAGCATTCAATGAAAGTGATTTTTGAGAATTTCGTTTTCATTGCAAGAACTTCGAGTCTGTCAGATATTGGTTGATAGTCATTAATTAAGGAAGTATAACCTTTATTCACAAGAAATCCAACACCATTGGATCGTGATGTATCGTTAACGGAGAAGAAATTTTTGTGTCCAGATCCGTCTAGTTGTTCAATCTTACTTTCTTTCTCTTTTGTTTCTGAGAAGCCAATCACATCCCAATTCACGTTTTCAATCTCATGGAGCATGGTGTCAAATGCATGAGGATTCAGATCATTTATTGTGCGAGGGTTCTAAGCACATATGTTGGTGATTTTGTTGGCTTTTTGTCCTCTGGTCGCTTGTACCATGCCAGTCCGAGGCTGCTGGTATGGACCCCTCGTCATATCTGTCACATCAGTCCGGGGCTGCTGATGCACCTTCCTGATCGCATTACGAGGGTCCGGAGGTGCCCCCCTCAGTACTCGTAATCTTTGGTCATACATTTTAATTCGATACACCTTGTTAAATTCTTAGCACCTTGCCTAAGGGTGACCATCGTATTCATTAGTTGTTAAATTTGATCCATAAAGTTTTCCCATAACCACTCTCAGGGTGTATTCGTAGTGAATTGTAAAACGGTTCCCACTCGGGGCATGCATCACCTTTTGATACTCCAATATTACTCAAAAACAGTTGACTGGCAACATTTTCCATTTCCATCTCAACAGTTTCCAGAATGTCGATTAATTTTTTTAATACCGGCAGCATGAAAAAATCGAAACATTTTCGGTTTGAACTCTTGTTACAATTATTGACTCGTATGTACGCCCATTTTCACTCTGATGTGCTTCTAAATGGGCGACAAATAAGCTTCTTGTGATTGTGAGATGTACTTGTTTATTTTGTGTTGTATTTGATCCAGTGTAATTAGAGACAAAATTTGGTAACAGATTTATTGGACGTAAGTTTTGTGTTGGGCCTTTGGGATTCTTCTGCTCTTGAAGAAGATGCAGCACAGATTGATTAGTTAGAATTTCTTAATTTCGTTCGAGAATATTGTTGAGTACATACGCAATCTCTTTATTTAGGAAATCTGAGCCGTATTTGATGATTTCCTATGAGGTCTTTTACTACACTTCTGAACTTTTTCAAATGTGAAATATGCATTTACGTACACAATGTTGGCATGAAAACTGAGATTTTAGTGTTTTAACTAAAGTTAGAATTTTGAACTATTTCTGTTGATGGCAAGTTTTTGCTTTTAAATTATTTTAAACATATATATGCTGTAAATCTATTGAACCAAAACAAAGAATAGCCGTTGTTGTATTAACTCTTTTGCTTTCTTTGATACAGGAAGAAGAGGAAAAATTACGTGCTGAAGAAGAATACAGGCGTGAAAGAGAAAAGCGTGAGATAGAAGAATCCAGAAAGCGCGAAAGAGAAGAACACTTGAGACAGAGGGGTGAAGGAGGAATGTTCAAAACTTCAAGGTCGAGAAATACGAGGCAACAATCTACGCAGAAAGATTTGAGACATCAGCAGAAGATATTGCGTGATCATGGCCTAGTTATGGGCCACGTCAATGACGAATTTCTTACTTAATAACAATTGAAAGAATCTTTTTGAGACGGATTTTTTGGATTGATAAGCATGTAAAATAGATAAAAGTATGATCATAAATTTGTGATGGTGAATTAAGTTTTGTTATTAAGATAAATATGGTAAACCTAATTATGAGGCAGTTGAGAAGTATATAAGATATCTTCTTTTGTGGGAGTTTTTGAAAGTTTTTAGTCAAACATTAATTTACACTTTTATTATTTATGTTAGCTGTTTTACTTGATCAAAGACTTGAAAACCGAATAATGCTTGAGATTATTTTACGTATGAAAAAATGGCACGCCTGATCTAATTTTTAAGTTTTGCTGTTTAGAAAAGCAGAAAGGAAACTTTTGGAAACAATTAAAGCCTAGTTTCCATTATAGCCGTAACTGTTTTAGGTTGCCTGCGACTACAATTTCTGCCATCTTTTATGCTCCCCGTACCACAGGCAAGGATTCTTGATGGAAACGTTTCCCCCTGTACATTTCAACTTGCACGTAAATGGGCACTGTACTTCGTTTGGCTTGAGTTTCAGTTATTTAGGCCTGTTCGATTCTGACTTCGAGTTTCTAAAATACAGTGTCCTTCAATCATGAGTCTAATACTAAAAACATAACTGTCTTCAACACAACATTGATAACATACGCAGTATGTCAATCTTTAGTTGTCAATCAATATCAAATCAAAGCTAAAACTATATCTTCAGGGTGTCCCAAAATATGGTTGCATGTTTGATCAAGGGTAGTTCTGATAATATCGCTCAAATCCAAAAGAAGTATTTTTTAATAAATTCTTGATAGCCAACTTGAAAATAACATTTTATTCGTTGATATTGGTCATTTGAGAATTGAGATTTGAGGTTTTGATTTTAGCCTACACTGGCCATGTTATAGAAATTTCTGAACCACGTCGGTGTTCCAGACAACATACTTTTGAATAATGATTTCAAAAATATCTTGAAAATTAGCTGTCCATCGCTAAATTTTTAAAAACTAAAATACCTGTTTCATTTTGTTAGATTTTTGGTAAAATGCTGATAAAAGAGAAAGAACTTCATAGTGGCTGCATCCATAAATAGGCGTTTATTGTTCAGTTTTGGGATTTCTGTCTGAGTGTATTTCCATGGACCATTAAATTCATTTCGTAAAATACTATGATTCAGTGCCGTAGGAAGCTGCTGAATATTGGGGGGGCTATTGTTCTCAAAACAATGGATAACAAAGAACTGAATTAAGAGATGTGACGTTGCACCATTGTTTTCAGAATTATTGGGGGGGCTTCAGCCCCCCCAGCACCTATGCTTCCTACGGGCCTGTGTTTTAGGAGATCCAAAAACGCAGTTTACACCAAAATCTGGACCTCTGGATTGGTGTTGGAGGCAAATTAATATCTCGATTCACGAATATTAACAAACTAAGTTTTTAAATTGACTACCAAGAAATATTTTTAACATTTTTCGAATAAATTTGAGTGAAACTCGCACCGCTAGCCTTGATCAAAGATGTTACCTTTTTTGGGACACCCGGTACATCTATCTACGTACATTTTTCCTTTTTCCTCACACAACTCAACAAGTTTTGCCAGTTTCTTGAAAACGGAGTTTATCAGTCTCATCAGTGGTAACTCCTGTGCAAAGACTTAACAGAAACGAAATATCCTTTACTCTAAAACTACTGTATCAAGGCAATATAAGAAACGATACAGCTCAGGTCAACAAGAGAATCTGATAGTGATTTATTTTGGAGAGTCTGATAGTCTTTTATTTTGGTACATTACTGTATTTAACTGGCAACCTGTGAGGAGCTGGAGCTGTTCTTTATGAAAAAACATGGGACTGGGAGTTGTAGCATAAAAATTCCAAAGAAGCACCTTTGCCTTGCATGCGTTCTTCTCCTTTTCTCTCCTCCGCTAGAGTCTGCACGCAGGTTAGACTTTGCTATGAATAACCGGTTAGTGTTTTTTCTATTTTAATTCATTACTTTTTGTTAAAAATTTTTGCATGTATTTTTCGTTGTTGAATCTTGGGAACAGTAAATTTTAATTTTTTGTAAGTAGTATTCTAATTTTTTAGCTTGGCCCCGGGCCCCGTGTAAAGCAGTTTCCTATGAAAACTTAGGGGCTACCATTGATAAAATGTTAAAATGAAACTGAAAAATTAACATCAGGTTGACGACGTGTCTCCAGAAAAGCAAGCAAAATCTATTTCTCATTTACATTTTGATCTTTTCTTATCTGCAGTGTTGGGGGACTGGGCTCCATAGAAACAAAACACTTTTGTAAAGAGTAGCTCAACTTGCTTGAAGAAACTGTTGCCGTTTGTCTACACAAGAAAATGGGTTAGTATTTATGATTCTTTGAAATATTTTACTTTGTTTTAAATTGAAGCACGATCATAATATAGCTAACTGTTCTGTTTTTTTGTACACCACAGTATGGAATCTTTGTTTTCTGTGCACGGGACTGTGCACCTAACAACCTATGATTTTCTCTGTGCACCAATTTGTGCACGAAAAGGGCGTGGCTTAGTACAAAATTCATTTTTTTGTGATTTGTGCACAAACAGAAAAACACGTAGTTACCAGCTTACGCCGAAAGATCGAAAGATCGGCATGGAGGAACAAGGGCTGAAACAATAGGAGAACAATAGGTCTATTGTTTACAAACGATTGGCTTGGCCTAAAACTTCGGCATGACGTAAACGAACTTTCCACCCTGGAAAGTGTGCACACAATTTTAAGCTTGTGCACGGGACATGTCCCGTTTTTGTCAATATCTTTCCATACTGTACTGGTAATTCTTTCTGCTCTCTGCGCCAAATATTAAACAATAATAATAACAATAGAGATAACAATAGAAGAGTATAGCCTATAGGAGAGTATGGATGGCGGTCAGCAAGGGCCATATACCCTTCGACCAGGTAGGAAAACATAAACATGCATGTCTTTCATATATAGATCAGGTGTGAACTGCGAATGAAACTTGATATCGTTAAAAAACCAGCAAAAATAAGATATAAATAAGACAATAGGCCTATTGTTTCTTGCTGCAAGAAACTCTAGTTAGTTGTAGATGCGAGCTGCAAGTTTTATCTCAGGTCATAGCTGCGAGTGAATGCAAGTTTTCCAACTTGGTCCTTCAATATGAGGATTTTCCGCCGATCCAAGGTTTTTCCACAAATCGAAGGACAAAAAAATCCTTAGATCGGTGGAAAAACCTTCCATCAAAATAACAAAATGCGAGAAAATACAATTTTGTAAAAGCTCTTATCTTTACGAGTCTTGCATGAAAAAATGACTGCAGAAATGGATTCAGGTCAAATTTTAGGGTGGGGTCACCGTTGTCTATAAATGTTTTACCGTGGAAATAATTTAGCAATTATTCCCGGATTGTTAGTAAGGATTATTCTTAGATTATTTGAGATTTCCGCCAATCGTTGATCAAAGTATTTTTCAAAAATCAGAGGAGTCCTTTGATTGGGCGACAACTTTCAACCAACACCAACGGTTGATAACCCCTTGATTGAGAAATTTCAGAAATCCTTAAGGATACGACCCTTGCTGGCAGTGATACATACATGCAAGAAAAACCTCTTTAGCGCTGAAGGCACACCTGACAGAACATTTTTTGGAAACCACACCCTTCAAACTACTTGGAAACACCCCTTCAACATATACATCATGAGAAACACCTTTCTAAAACCCCTAATAACACCCTTCAATCAACATTTCCTATCAAAATATCATTTGTTTTGACTAGAAAACCCCTTTACGTCTAGCGTTTCATGTTATGTTAGATAAATATTATGAATATTAGCATGTGAAGGTTCTACACAAAATTAACAGTTCAAAAAGAGAAAACATGATGTGCAATTTGTATTAAATGTGACAACAAATTCCGTTTTTTTTGCTATGCACTTTTTTTCAACAAAAATATTACAAAAACTAGGTATATATTGTACATAATAAAAAGTCTTCACTGAATCAATCATCTAACATCATTTCCACTCATTATGTAATCTTTACTAAAAATTTCAAAGGTTTCTTAGCAATTTTTCATTCACTAATAAAAGTTTCTTAAATTTTTGTGGGTTCCACCAGTGAATTTCTTATAAAAAGTTTCTTATAAAAAAATGTCTCACCAGATTGTGAAGTATTTGTGCATCCTATGGTGTTGTTATTTTGTTGAGTATTATGTTTGTAGCCTGTTTTGTACAGGTTTCACAGTTTCATGTCAGCAACGCAGGCAAACTAATTTTGCAGGAATTTTTAGCCTGCGTGCAGACTCAAACTGTTTCTCATCAGTCTATTGCCCATGGAGGTTTTTTCAGGCCATTGTTATCAATTTATTCCTTTCCCATGGAGGCCCCACAGGTTGGTATCCCAACCAGCTGTCACATATTTTTAGATGCAATTTTTAGTACACTGATACCCTCTTGTATCAGTGTATCAATGTAATAGTCTGTCTGGCACCAAAATGTCCCTGGTGTTGTTGTTTCTCTTCAGAGCCAGAAATACTAGGTTTTCTTTCCGCATCTGCCTTAGTTCCACATCTTTTTCAGTGAGTTTCCAGTTATCTTTCAACAACTAATTTCTTTTTTAAGGTTAGTTTAGTGAAAGGATTGACCTATGAACAATTTTTTTGTATATATTTGTTGATTTTTGATTTGCTAGTAAATTTGAATAGCAGCTTTTCGTTCTTTAGAGCCCCTACACAGGAAATTTGTCTTTAAAGACTGCAAGATGTTTTTGTAATTCAGTTGTTTTGTATTTTTGTGGATTTTTGATTTGCTGGTAATTTTGAGTTGTGTGAGGTTGGAAAATTGGAAAAACTGGTATTTCTATTTTTGATTTTATGTTCTTCAGTTGAGAGCGCCTACACAGGAAATCTGTCTTTAAGGACTTCAAGGTATTTTTGTAATCTAGTTTCTTTAATCTAGTAATCTGTATTTTTGTTGATTTTCTATTTGCTGGTAATTTTGAACATCAGATTTCGATTTGATGATAATTTTGAAACTCAGTTTTCGATTTGAAGGCAATTTGAACATCTCAGCTCATGTTGTGAAAGGTTGAAAATTTCGAGGAGATTGAATTTTTATTTCAGATGACTGGTTTTTTATTTCAGTTCTTGATTGCCCCCTACACAGAAAATTTGTTTTAGAGGACCTTGAGATGTCTTTTATTTTAGAGTTTGCGAGACAATCTGGTGTTAACAAAATGCCTGGCATTATTTTCAGAATATGAGAGATGTCTAGTGTTGTTTTTTGTGTGTTGTTTGCTAGCATTTTCAGAAAATATGGAGGTGAATTTACAAAAAAATAAGCCAATGTAATGTTACGAACAACCAAAGATTGAAAATGTATCAAAACCATAGAATGAATGACAAAGTTAAAGTGAAAATAGGCACAAAACTAACACTCAATCTAAACAATAATACTTAAAGATATATATATAATATATATTATTCATACCCAACAAAGAACTGCAGATGTTGCTTGAAATTATTGTAACAAATTAGCTATATGAAACAAAAACAGACAAAGCTCAGACATTAGAGGTGTGTGGGAAAATTTCCATTTCATAAGCCAGTGAGCTTATGCGTGCAAAGTGAGTGTACAATATTGTGGTAGGGTAAGTGCGCAAGATTTGCTGTCCAATCTTATGTATATATTAACGATGCTGTGTCAATGTTAATGTTCTATTTTTATTACAGGTTGTCGTGAATGTTGTGGACGTTTTTGTCATTGTTGTGGCTCATGTTTTTCAAGAATTCCATATGGAACAACAGTTGGGCTTTTTATTGCAATTTCCGGGATGATTTTGTTTGTGGCAGGCTTTGTCTCTGCACTGAAACCTATTGACAAAATTGCCAATATCACAGGAGCGTGAGTGTACTAGTTTTAGACAATTGATAATTTGTATTGTTCGCACATTCATGACATACTGTTTCAATATTGCGAGTGTTATTGATTTGGCCACCATTGTTAATTTAAACTTCCCTTAGTTATCTAAAATGGAAGATTATGATGCTTTGCAAATTTGTACAGTTCTACTAATCAAATCAAGTCCAATCTTCAAAGCTGTCAGGCGACATAACAGTTCTTGTGTAGTATTTTTTTAAATTTTTTCAACTTTGCGTTGGAGCCAAGAGGGAGCTGCGCCGGTTAGGAATTTTTAGCTTCGTTTTATTACCCTGACTGAGCGAGAGGACATGGAACTCTTCTTTACCATTCATGAAATTATCATTCTGAAACACCTGACATGATTTATGAAAGAAATTAATATAGTTGATAGTTGTCAACAGAATTCATATAGTTGATTAGCAAGTTAAAATGTTTTGACAATGTTGCTCAAGTGCGACAGGCTCTAACTTTTGGTTATCGTATCTTCAATAGCAATTTTGATTGAAGGACACAGATAGAATTTGCATTCAATCAAGGTAATGAATATTTTTCAGTTGATGCACAGTTAACAGAAAAATTTAAATTAACCATACTTGAATCCTTTTAAATTGTCATAGAAATTTTATTTTTAAATCAAGATATTCCCTAAAAGGGAAACATACACCTTATTTTTTTTACAAAACACGAGCTTAAACATTGAAGAAGACATGACATCAAAAAGTTGGAACCTGTCACACTTATACACATACGGTGGCACATAAGGCGGCACATACTCGTACCCATATTTGAGGTTGTGCCCTCCTCCCGGGAAAATGTCTTAAAATATCCATTACTTACGCAGAGATTTGTTCTTTTGACTCCATCTAAATTGGATTCAACATCTATTCCAACACCACCAGCTCCACTTTTAGAAGACATTTTGTGAAATTTATATCCATGGAGATCAATGTTAGTAGTTATTGGGGAATTAACTACGGAGTCTTTAGTTCCTGAGATACCAATAATTTGAAAATCGACATTGAAGTGATGTATGAGGGTTTGGAGTTGACCGTGATGTAATGGAATATTTGTGTGAAAAATCGATAAATCATTAACAGCATAATGGCCAGAGCTTAATTCTTGAAAAGTTGTATATTTTCAGTTAATATTGTACTCGATATTGTCATCAATGTCATAATTATTCAAATCAGGCATGATTTAAAGCTTCGACTTTATTTCAAATTATGGTAATGTATTTCAACTAGAGATGTCAAGGGATGGTCATTTAATTCCAACAGAGATTCATTTGGTACCATAGTAAATAGAAATATTTGGGTGTAATTAGTTATGGTACAAAAGGAATGTCCAAGGCATTTGTACTAAATTTACTTTAAAGAAATCATATTCGTTAAGAACTATTTTTACGTTCTGATTTTTAGTTAATCACAGTTTTAACGTATATCCATGCAAAGTTTGTAACATTCATACATAATTGCCTTTTCGTTGTTTAGCTTGAGCTTTGGCAAAACTGTTGGCGGTGTGATTATTTTTGTCGGAATACTGCTTGGCATTATCGTCCTTTGTTTTTCGTGCTTAACAAGCGGTGACACGCGGAATAATATATACAGTGGATGGAAGTCGAAATTTCTTGGAAAATGTTTTAGTGCGATTGTAAGTCGATTTATTTGTGTTGAGTAATACCATCTAACACGAATAGGGGGCGAGTCCGAGGAAATTTTGAGTTTGGAATTTTTTCGTTTACTATCTCGTATTTTGTTTAAGGAAATGCTTGATAGAAATTGATCTTTTACTTAAATGTGATGAAGCTTGAAAAAACAATTTAACATATTTTATAGATTATGATAAAGCCGCATCACTAATACTGTGCATTTTGAGGGCCTTTTCAAAACCATTCGTCAGATTGAAAGTTGAACCTTCCTAAGTAAATTAAAACGAAAATGAAAAATGAATCACATTTCTCGCTGTCCCATTGAGAATACCACCAGATTAGATGTTTGATATGTACGTTCAAAACATGTTTCCCTTTATTTGTAGCTGGTTATCATAGAGTATCTGCTTTATTTGGTATTTTCTTTGCTGTCTGTTTTTATGGTGGTACCAGTTCTTATTCAGATCCTTCTCAATACTGTATGTGCTGTTACTCCTAAGTGCATTGATTTGAATGAATTAGGTGAGTGCTTTTTTATAACTCAGCTAAAACCGGATTTAGCAAATACTTTTTTGTGCGATACGTCATTAAGTCTATATACCGTTTCCACTGAGAATGGTGAAAACAAAAACAAATATACAGTTATTTGAATTTGCCTTGCTTTTTTTTACCCCTACAACTATAACCAAAATAAAAAAAATTACGAAGAATAAACAATTAAAATTAGAAAAATTTAAATTAAAATAAAATGATATCATTGTTTTATCTTATTTATCTATTTTTCTTTTTTTCTTGTTCTTTCATTTTTTTAAATAAGCTCTGTTAGCTTTTTCACTGAAATTCTGAAAGATGGATCAATTTTAAAATGGTGTTGAAAGAGGATTGAATCTTAAACACCTAACTGGAGACACGGGATGAACACCTAACTGGAAAACGGGATGAACACCTAACTGGAAAACACTGTAGATATTTTCAAAATCACTGTAGCAACAGCGAAATGTTTGCCAGATTTTGGTGCTAAAATTGTAGTTTTGACAAAGCTGCATGAGTGTTTGAATTGAAAGTGGAAGCACCCACTATAGCAATTTGCAACAAACCATTATTTTTCAAGCCACGCAACCTTGCCTAGTTTAGCTGCACGCGAAAGAAGAAGAAAATAAATTCCCAAAAAGCTGATATTCGGCAGGAGTTTTAATTTTCTAAGAAAGAAAGAACAAATTTTACAGAAACCTGAGAATATTCACACATTTCAATTATTCATTTCATTCAACTATCATTATTTAAGTTGGTGCTGTTCTAGCTTTTACATAATTTACTAATTTATACCAATTCTTTTTACCGTAAAAACTTGAAGGTAACTCAAGTAATAACAATTTACATATGAATATTTATATGCTAAGATTTTTTAAAGCTAGATGCGAATTCTACAAATGCATTTACCACGAACCAAAGATTTGATCTTTTTAAATGTTGTGACTACTGGTATTTGTTTGATTTTGTCCTAAAGGGTATTGCAAAGAAAACTTTCTCTATATGGTTGTAAATCCATGCCAAAACTTCTTGTTTTAACATTAGGTAATCTGCACAGGATTTTTAGTCTCAGAAGATTTTGATTAACCTGATATTATGTATATGGTTTATTTGTAAATTTCGTGCATCAATTTTTGAAGATCAATTTTATGGTTGTGCTCTGATTACGGCTCAATAAGGCTTTGAAGGAGGATTCATTTTCGTTATAGTACCCTAAGTGCAGGGATAACTTTTAAGGGGCCACCATAAAGTGTGTACTACGCTAGTTACAATGATTCAAGTTTAAATAATCCACGTCAGAAGGGCCGAACTAGTTAAAAATGATTTTTTCGATGCTTGTGCTTCCGTTATGAATGATTTTTTTTTTAATTTGATCTCACAGAAGCTCGAAAACATTGAAAACATTGATGTCATTGAGGTCAAACATTAATTTCCTACTTTGAAAGGAAATGAAAAGCCTTTCAAACTGTGAAAACTGACGCGCGAAAACTGAAAGAGTCTTTGATTTGCGGACAAAATCGCGGGAATCCCTCTTTGCCCATTAAATAAATCACCCACAATTATTTTAAACTAGTTTAGTCCCGCTGACGTATGTATCAACTTTAATCATCGTAATAGGCGTAGTACACGATTTATGGTAGCCCGTCAAAAATTACCCGCTTTTGACGCACCCAGTATACTTGATTTTTTGCTTCTTTGTTTACATTTATTTTGAAACTAATTAATGCTTTTTTATCAAAGGTTTGGGTCCTTTTCTCCAGCATGCTAATGTAACCACTAAATATTGCGCCAAAGAATTAATTTCATTTTGCACAAACGTAAGTGCCCAAAGTTTGAATTTCTAATATACATTATTTCCTAAAGAGTTGCTTCGTTAATGTCAGTAAATTGCCCCAAATTGCATTATTGACTGTGATTTGACATAACAAAGCAAATAATACCCCCAATAGTATCACATAAAACATAGCTAGTAACATTAAAAAAAATGAATAGAGATTGTTAATAAAATTTGTATTATTTTTTCATGATTTCCCTTCTGTGCATGACAACAAAAATTATTTTTAATACGAGTAGGAAGCACAAGAAAGCAACATCTGTATGTACATTTGTCAGATAACCAGCAGCACTTAAATCTTTACAACATTTTTTTAGAAAGGTAAAGATTGTGGTTTTTCTATAAACTATTACTTCCATATTCATAACCTTGTGCATGCTTCGAGAAAGATAATAGCTGATGTGAGATGATGTAAGCATTACCATTTTTTGCAAGAATTAAAGCATTACAAAATTGAGGAATATTTTTAATATTTCTTTGTTTTTTTGGTTAGGTGAAGGATGCTGGTACGCCACTTTTGATTGCCTTAATTGGATCTTTCCTTGCGGCTTTTGGCACGGTAAGGTCATTTTTCTTTAAATACGGTAACCATCTTTATTTCTAGCCCTTAAACCGAAGTGTATGACAAATAAATAATGTTTTTGTTGGCTTGGGAATATAAATCTCATTTTCTCTGACACTTTTTTCTGACACTATTCCCAAGACAAAATTAAGGTTTATTCTCATTGTTTGGTGGTTAAAATCGCCTCTTTTCACAAAATCCACATTTTCAACCTATATTAAATATCGGAAATAAACTGAAAAATAGTAAATATCCCAGTTAATTTTTCAGCTTTAAAACAATGTTTGATGAAATAATGCCCTTAAAGCATGTTACTTCTGTATGTATATACTAGGCATATACAAACACAACACACACAAAATATACAGTGTACACTCGTTGAGAAAAAATATTGCTCAATTTCAGTCGAAAGGGCGTGTAAAAAGTTTCAGATGCTTATGAACAAGATTTGCATAATAAAATAATAGCCTAGACGGGGCTCTACCGCTTCAAATTTTTATAATATAAAGAATAAGGAATGACCAGTCTAATATGTTATTTGTTGAGGGTTTTATGCACCAAATTAAGGTGGTCCACCGCACCAAATTTATGCATTTTTGGTCAAATATTTCTTTTTCATTATTCTCGAATTTAGATATCTCAGTTTTAAATTGATACTTAATTCAGAAATGTCAAGAAATACAAAAAATGGAAGGGTAGTGTCATATTTTGGAAGCTCAGCTGATTTTTGGTGTAAATTTATAGCATTGTATTTGGAAGTTTAAATTCGTCCATTTCATGTCAATACTGTTAGTCAATATCTGGCAGTTAAGACTATCTGTCCATGGAAATATCATGAAATGTGGTGTGATTAAAATGTGTTTGAGTCACCATCATTACATTGTCTACTGTTTTATAAAACATTTAGGTAGAGATCATAAACAGGGAATAAACAGCAAGAATATTCTTACAAGGCAAATATATTATTTTGGTGGCAATAAATTTTGAAAAGATTTTCCTTTAGTTTCTTCTGAACACTATATAAACAGCTCCTCCGTGCTTTCAAGATGAATTTTTAAAAAGCATTGCCTTTGACTAATACTCTACTTTAGCAAGAAACAAACGTATTTTCTTTAAAAAAGAAAATTGTGTTCTATAAGCCTGTGTTTTAATTGGATTCTTGCTATCTTTGATTCACGTAAATGATGTGCATTTATCCACAAGCAATGCAAGTTTATCTAGTTCTTGTAAATATCTCAATCATTTCGGCTCAAAATAAAGGAAGATTTTTCAAATATCTATGCAATTCTTAGCTGTTGTTACTCTAATTTTAATTTTTAGTGGAGTATTCCCACCACTTTAAATATCATTTGTGAATTTTTGAATTGATTCGTTACAGGTGCATATCCTTATGTGCTTGTCTGCAAATTATGCTTACGTGAAGTCGTTCACGAAACAGCAAGAGACTGTTAACAAAAGAGAACACGTGCAAATGACTTAAAAGGTAGTTATATTGAAAATTTAGTTCACGATGCTAAATGTAAGCGCATAATTTGAGTCATTTTAAACTATTTAGGGTAAACTTATTTGATATTCGTAATCCGTTCTTTTGATTTGATTCAATTCAGCCAAATTTATAGAATGTATTTTTTCCAATCGCAAATCTCATTGTCAGTTCTGAGTTCTGAATCTATTGTTTTTCAAGGTTCCTCTTTGGTGGACCGCACTGCGACAGATCTGGCCAAAATATGATTTATTATGCAATAACATTTCTTTGATTTATTTTTTGCAGCGTAAATATTGGCTAGTTGTTCTATCAAGTAACAAGAAGGAATTGTCAAATAGCAACTTGTTGTGTCATTTGGCTCTTTAATATACCATTGTAACTGTAGCTATTCATATTCATTTGTTCAAGGAAGTTGCACAATCATATTCAAATGGTATGCAATACTGATTTACTGATATGCTTTTATCACATTTGATTTCTGATATATATACTGATATGCTTTTATCACATATGTTAATTTATTTTGGGCACCAATGCACAGCTTAGCTGGAAATATTAAAACACTTTTTTGAGCAAAGCTAGTTTTCTTGTATTTATTCATATTTTGTATGTTTTAAATATACAAATGTATTGGTTTAATTAAATACACAAATATAATTTGTATTTTGATGTAGCAGTATAACATAGTAAATAGAAAGTGTAGTAAATTTGTATGTTTTGCACGAATGAATTAATAAATCAAGATTAAAATCATGAAATTAGAATTTTATATTTTAGAAATTAATTACCTTGATTAGAGACAACTGTTTTTAAAATTTATCCTGTTTTGAAACGATCGAGTTTTCCAGAAATATGTCATTCTTTCAAAAGAACCTGTATAGTTGAGTAGTGCTGTACAGAATTGCGTGTTTAAAACTGTGTAACAGGGCAGTTCTGTGACAGATTTTGGTTTCAGCGGCAGTCCGTAGTCGGATAAAAAGAATGGAAATGGTGTGCTCACGTGGCATAGGGTAATGTGGATGTGCTGCAAAATGGGTTTGTGATCTGATTTCATGCTTAGAAGGGTATGTTCAAATTTTATTTTATCCAGCTTAGATAAGTTTGCTCATTCGCTTATAAGAGTGTTGCTTATTTGCAACCTAAAGTTTTATCTACTTGTTTTCATTTTTCTATTCTTATCCCATCATGGCGAGAATTTCCTAGATCAGTACGAAAATTCATATCATTTGATTTTTAAAAAAAATATTACTTGCAATTTAGCTCAGGATATAAATTTAAAAATTTTACCCATGCCAGCATTCGAGTAATGAAATTATTTTGTTTTATACAGAACGGAGTACATCATTTTATTTCAACAAGCTGTAGTGCAACAATCTCATAGTGATATATTTCCACGACACTATCAGTTTTCATTACGGATAAGTTTTTGATTAAACAATTGTTTTGTTTTTTTCAGTACAAAATGATTTTTGAAACCGTATACTTGGTGGACCAAGAAAGGTCCGCCGTTTGATGGGCTATCCTGCACATTCTATTTGCAAATCTATTTAAACATTTTCCTCCAGGAAATGCTTGCCACACCACCAAAAACTCTGAAATTCCGCCCCTGGTTACTAGATCGTAAGAAAAACACAGGAAAATTCCCGAAAAGGTTTAACTTGAATTAAATTCCAGATCGTGCAACCTTGTGCGGTAATTCTAAAAGCACCCCACTAACGAGAATAAAAATAAATTGCTTCCTTAGATTTCGAAATGAATTGAGAACATTTCTAGAAAATCCATTCCGTGAATTAGATCATGCTACCACTTAAAGTAGATCAGAAAGATGCAACATGTAAATGGCCAATGAAACGTTTTAGCCTTTTACTTGAATTTGCTTTTTCTTGAATCAGCATTAACAAAAAGAGAGTTTTGAGTCTGCACGCAGGCTAGTAGATGAGTGATGACGATGAGCAGGATAAAGTAGACTTAATTTGAATGGTTTGCCTTTGTTGTTCAAGCGAGTGGCCATGGTGGCTGTATTGACGTGCTTGCAAGTCTTGTCTTTTATGTTTTGATCCTTTATGAAGATTTATTTCGTTTTTGAATCGTTGCTAAGGATGTGATAATTGTTGAAGATTTTTGCTTGACTCGGCTGTTGAATGGGCCAAAGGTGAGGGTAAATGCAATTATTTTGCTGTTTTCGTTAATTTTGTAAGATGGAAGCAGTGCGTCTCCTTGTGAAAATGGCTTGATTTTGTCGTGTGCTGCAGAAGTGACAATAGATGGATAATTGTGTTGATCAAAGTAGATAATCATCTGTTTGGCCTGGTTGTTAAAAATCATTGTCGTCATAGCAGATTCGGCGAAGACGAAGAATTTGTTAGGTGTGATGAGTTATAATGTCAGGACTCTCACCAGCAGGGAGAGGGGGGGGGGGTGCGGTGGATGCGGCATATATTTGTTGGCAAATTGTCAAAGGTTGCATATTGTCGGCAAATCCACATTTTTTCTCGTTATTACGTCACGCTTAAAAGCATTCATTTCTTCTTGCTTTGTTGATAATTCATCATTCGGAATAATAGTTATGCAGGGATGGATTAATAATCATTCTGACGTTTAGGAGCTGTGACCTATGACGTTTAGAAATTAGTAAAATTTTGATTTTTGTTGAGTTTGAATTTTTGGAGAGTGCAAAAACTTTCGGTGAGATTTAATTTCCGTGAAAGAAGTACTCCAAAATTCTTTCACACTGAAATGTTTACTTTATGAACCGAAAATTTTAAAACAAGCAAAGTTGGCTGTACCCAGGGTAATTTGGCTGATATTTCTTGTTTTAAATAAAAATTACATTTTTTTTCCGTCAGTTTTTCGTTGTTTCAGGGTTCAATTGTGCGATCCAGAATCAAGGTAAAAAAGAAAGCCATACTTGCAAATCTAATTGTCAAGAATGACGTTTTGATGTAATAGAACGATTTTTGATCCTTCCTTAATAAGACCATGAGTTAAGCTTCTTGGCAGTGAAATCATCCACGAAAGTCAGAATTTTCCCTCCCAGACTCCAATCTTTAGCGATGGCTCTGAACAGATGATTACCTACTTTGATCACGGGCTTTAGGAAAAGTAAAGTTTGTATTTATTCCCACTTCTGTTTTTTTTTCATTCTACTTGTCCAACATTCCGTGGTTTGAATTCGGTCACAGGGAAACAAGAAGAAAGACTGTGACAGAATTCAAACCGCGGAATGAAAAAAACAGAAATGGGAATAAATACAAACTTAACTTTTCCTAAAGCCCGTGCTTTGATCAAAACAATTAGCCATTCAATGTCATTTCTGCAGCATATGACAAAATCAAGCAACTTTCACAGGACGACGAACTGCTTTAATCTCACAAAATTAAAGAAAACAACCAAAGAATGCCATTTACCCTCACCTGATCAACTCCCTACTTAACAAACGAGTCAAGAAAATGATCTTCGATAATTACCATACCCTTAGCAACGATTCTAAAACAAATTAAATCTTCAAAGGTTCAAAACATAAGAGACAGACTTGTTCGTTCCAGCTTACCGGACCATGGTCTCCCCATGTCCGTGCTGGCATCGCCTCTGTCGAACCTGCAAGCACGTCAATACAGCCACCATAAACCCGTCTTGGACCTGTATTTCCTTCGAAACCAATGAAAAGGAAATTCGATTTTTGTTTGGGTGGTCAAACGCTCCAAAATGGATCAAATTCCCGAAAGATGTCAAAAACCACAAAAGCCTTCAACTGACCTATTTGACAAGATTTGGGGAGTCGACTGCCCTCCCAAATTCCGCATCTGTCTGGCTAATATAGCATTATGGGGCACCAAAGGCGAACATGTCAAAGTGGGAACTGTGGTTCCACCTTTTTCCAAAGAACCGGAAATTTATTTAATCATCTTTGTTTCAAAAATGTGCTATTTGAATTATTTTTAATTGTGGTTTTCCAAGAAACTGGCTTTTCTTAAAAAACATTTTAAGACAGAACGGAAGCAAACTTTTTGTTGTTTTTTTGCGAAATTTATCGGGACAAGAAAGCAACCTCTCTTGTGAAAACTCAATTATGGACAACATCGAATGACCAGAAGAGACATTTCACCAATGTCCTAAGAACTGGTTGCTTTTTAACCACATTGGCGAACCTATGCACTTTTGTGGTTGTGGATACGCCATACATGATTATTATGCTTGTAGGGGTGGGTTATTAGGCTGGCGTATCTACCAGTGTTAATGTAACTTTAAAAATCAAAATTGGTTTTGTTTTGTATCAATCTAGACAAACATGGGGTCACACATTTTACAGCACTTGGCCACCCTTGATCACTGAAGTTGATCTTTAGAATTTTGAGAACTTCATATTTCAAAACCTAAAAGGGATTTTTTTAAATGCAATATGAACTGTTTGCTTTGGGAATTTCTCTCAACTCCATTTAGTCAATAAAATTGAGGGAGTGGAGATTCAAATTTTAGAGTCGTTTTAAGCCAATCTGAAGGGCGTGGTCCCCAAATATTTTCGTGGTAACTCCCAAATGCCCCATACTTCAGCCCATAGCTGGAGTTTCCTTTCTTGATTTTTTGTCTTCACACCTGGACGGATGTGAACGAAAATTAGGTCAGTTACATTTTATATTAAAATAGGACTTTGCATATAAATTAATTTGGGCTACTATTATTCCATCACTTTGTGATGAAAATTTATTTTGCAAGAAGTTAGTCTCTCACGGAAAAATCTCGGTCCTTTGAACGTAACCCCCCCCCCCCCCCCCTCAAACAAAATTTGCACTTGTGCCCCTGCTCGTCTAGACTTGTTGCCCGAGTCTCGATTCGCTTTGCCAGATCTGTTAACCGCTACATCGATAAACTCCATTCTGAATGTGAAAGACCTTCAACTGAATTTTGTGCTTCGCTTCAACATTTGCAATATAATGTTCGCCTGCGGAAATTCCCGCTCTTCTGGGCAAAACAGAGCAAGAAAAGACGGAAAACAGAATGATAAATTGATGGTTGCTCCCATCCAAACAGAACGACAGATTTCTCTTTGCTGTCCATTTCTGTACTTTGATTGGCTACGCCAGTTCTTTGCCTTTTAAGTTTATTAGACCAACCCAACGTGGGCAGATTTTGTATTAGCCATTAAACGCTGCGTCTTCTGATCTTTTCATGGTTATTTGCTTTTCACTTGCGCGTTTTTTCATTTTCTCTACTACCACCCCATGCTAAACGGTTGGTACTTCTTGAAAATAAATAATGCTGTAAATTAAATCATTTGCCTGAAAATATGATCTCAAGAATATTTTACAGGTAGTGAGTAAAAGCTTTACACAGGTTCAGCAAAAATTGCGTCCACCAAAATTGTTAACAAACCAAATCAACAAAAGTGAAAAGCAAATAACCACAAAAAGACCAGAAGACGGAGCCTTTATTGCCAGCAACCACGTGTTTAAAATTTACCGGTCTGTCCATGTGCGAAAAATCTTGAGTTTCAGCGAAAGCATATTTTTGTTGCGAAGAAAAAACGAGAGTGTTGTTTTCTCCACTGCTACACCCTCCCTCCGCCATGAGCAGAAAATTAAAGCATGAAATACTGCGCTCTGATTGGTTCTTTTCTCGAAATTACGTCATATGTAAACAAATCATTTGATTGATTTAATACAAAATCTGCCCTTGTTTATTAGACCTACTATGGAGGGCTGTTTCCTAGCTGTGGAGGGCGGTGGCGTGCGATGAAGGTGGGGTCATATCTACTTCTGTCTATCTGTCGAAGGCCACGTTCTTTTCTTTAATTTGTAGCGATCTTTCCATTAAAAGTTTAAGCCTGAAACGTCGTGTCTCATTTAAACTTTTACGATAACTTTTATTTTAAATTACAAATTTCTACGCAGGCAGGAAGTTGTTTTTGTCTTACGACTTTAATTGTATGGAATATATCGGGTTTCCCAGAAAGTATAAACATTTAGTCCAACGTAGTCACGTGAGTTCAGGAACAAGAAAGCTAAATATGGTAACATTAACATATGACTGACCATTAATGCTGAAGATCGTTGTTGATCGTAGAGGGTCGTTGTTGATCGTTGTCGATCGTTGTTGAAGATCGTCCAAAGCCTGTGCATTTTTCTTTTTTGAAGTTTCTGGCTGCTGTTCATTTTAACAAAAAAAGAAAATTTAAAATGGCATTTTTCAAAACTCCAACAAAAATGTAAAATAATCATGCTAATATTTATTTCATTCAGATTATATTTACGATTTGCTGCTGTCAGTTTGGTCATAATAATAAGAAAAACAGTTTATCTTATGACTATGGTTTGGCTTTCTTAAAAAATTTAGTTTTTGCGAAGGAGTATACATACATACATACATACATTATTCCACTGCGAGGGAACATTTTATTTATGAACAATCCACTTGTGTCTCGTGTCGTATCGTAAACAGAGACCATTGAAGATACAGACATTGAACTATTTCAATGGATACAGATAAGATAGGCCTACCAAAAATGGATGAAACTGAACTCAAGGAAATTTTAACAACAGTTTGTTCGGGAAATGACGAACTGGATAGGAGAATTAAAGAATGGATTGTTTGGGACAAGGTTTGTATTTCCATTTTATTCCTAGGCTAACCAGCTGTAACACCTCTGCTATCCCCAGAGGCACCAAGTACAAGTATCCGTACCTGAAAAAAGGCCCGGGAAAATTTGTTGTGTGATCACAGTCACAGAAACGCCCCTTTAAGGAACTGCGAAGGGAGAAAGGAGAATTACCCTAAAATTAAAAGGGAAGGGATATTTCTCACAAAAAGACAATGGAAGGGAGAAAATAAGCTTGATGGTGGGAGGTCTGGCGGTGCTGCAATTCCACCCCCTTCCCTCAAAGATAGTTTGGCAGGCAATCAATGCCAATGATCGCTCCAAGATCCCACCAATGACGTTATTTGGAGCATTTAGAATAGATTAATCTATCATTTATTAGAATACAGATTTTTCTGTTGGTTTTTAATATCGGTCGAGTGATTTCATCAAAATCCCGAAAGTTTGGATTGTCATATTTTCACAATGACAATGGATGGTGTCAATCAAATGCGGAATTTGAATTTGTTACATTGTTTGTATCTATTGTTTAAGGCACTTCTGTACACCACAGATCTGTGGCATGACACATACAGATTCCAGACTGGGTTTTAACCTTATATTGTATCAAAATCTGGGTTACATTGCCCTCCAGAGGCTGAATGATGATTTGATATGGAAGGACACAATATTTTAAAAATTACCCGCAAATTGTAGTATATGTTTACAACAACCCCCAATTTTAACCAAGTTGGAAACTTTGTTAACTGCCACCAAATGTAAATAATAAAGGTCAGTTTTGTGCACCAAAATTAAGATGTTTTTTATCATGTAATTTTGCACTATTACGTAATTATTCCTTTGACTGCATTACCATTTTGAAAGACTGCATTCTCCAAAAATTGTGCCATATTTGGTAGCTCTGTGTTTCTTTGACACATTCTTTCTTTAAACACAGTATCCTTCACTTGCCGAGTAAAAGCATTGGAACTCCCCCCTAAGAGGTAGTAATTATTTAAAATATATACCTTAAGTGGTAGTATATTAATTTCTACAAATTGGGCCATTGTTAGGCATTTGGTAAAACCCTCAATCCAATCACTTTCCCTGCTATGCGATAATGGGAATGCCCTGCCCCCTTGATAAAACACTGATACACGAGCCAAAAAGTAAGCACCCACCCAAACAGCCTAGAGAGAGATGCATGCATTCACTTGCTTGCATAATTTTGTCTTTATACACGTAATTTTGTGTTTCTGCTTTTTCTCGATTCTATCCATCACATTAAATTTCTGATAAACAAGCCACCTATAGTTATGACATCCCTATCCTTAACAAATCTATGGTAATTTTCTCTAAAAATTCAGATTCACACCTGCGCAAGTTTCTTGTCATTTACAATAGTTAAAAGTTGACTGCAGCAAAATTGCATTGTTGTTCGCATATAGCTTGCAACCCCTAATAGCCACAAATCCTCACCTGTATTTTATTGATTATCATGAACTGCATTTTCTACTTGCTAGATCTCATGGGAGATGGAGAAAGACTTTTTACAAGAAATAACCAAAAAAATATGAGTTATATCAATAAATAGCCTGAGTTAATTTATAGAGATGTGATGGGCTTTAGATATTGCAAATTGTATTCCTACAGAATTTAGTAATAGTTTACAGTGGAAATACAGTATTTTGCTTTATTTTTTAACAGAATCCAGCAACACTAGAAGAGGTAGCAAATCTTGTCAGACAAAGTGACTACAAATGTTTGGAAGCAAAATTGGTAAAGAGAATTGAATTTGGAACAGCTGGTAATTATTTTATGATAATCATATAACTGCGGTTTCAAAATATATGTAATTTTCTAAGAACCATTTTTTGTACTTTTAATCTTTTTTTAATTTGTGCTGTTGTAAATTAAAAAATATTTTATGTTTAGATCTCAAATTATTAAACTCTTTTACTAACATTGGTATGAGCTTTTCGCATTGGAAAAGAGCATTGCATTTAAAATCCTGCAAAATAGATCTACCTTGATCCAAGCATCAAAACTTACATGACAAGCAAAATGCACGAACATTGGCTTGGCAAGTAAAGTTTTGGCAATAAAATATACAGCTCACTTGCCTCTACACCTCACTCACTCACCTGAAATGTCTTTTTAAAATTTTAGAAATTAATATTGAACTTTGTATTAATATTTTACAATTAGCAGAAATTTACTTGGAAATGTAAGTGAATGTATTTTACTAGCAGTAGCTTAAATTTAGTAAATTGTAAAGTTTAGTATTTTATGAACGACCCAAGGTGTTATTATTACTAAATATTTTTTTCTGCTTATTCCATGAGCAATTTTTCTTTGTTAGAACAAGAATATTTTTCTATTTCTGTAAAGATTTTACCTCTTCAGAGGAGGAGGTTTTTAATTTTACATTTGATAACTACTGTGTGAAAGGGTATCTTAGACCAAAATTGTCACAGTTATGCAAGGCAATTGGGTATCTGCAGGGGAACGTCCACATAGGTAAAAACATCTTCCTCCTGCAGAAGATGGAAATAAAAAATAATCCAGAATATGGACATGGCCTGAATCAGAGTGTAATTGGCATCATAAAGGAAAAAGATCTTACACAAGTTGTAAAACAACCAACAAGATTAGCATCATTGCTTGATATTGTCTGTACTACTAACCCTGACCTTGCGAAAAACATTGAAATACATGAAGGAATGAGTGATCACACAGTAGTTATCAAAGAAATCATCATGAAAGTCTCACTAGCTCAGAAAAAATCTCGAAATGTTTATATATATAAGAAAGGGGATATGGGTTGCATAAAAGCAGACCTAAAGAGTATTCAGCAGGAGATGGAATGGAACTAGATTCAAGAACAAAACCAGTTGAAACTTTGTGGTCACCATTCACTGCAAAACTCTCAGATTCCATCCGAAAACATATAGCAATGAAGACATTGTCTGAACGATGGAATATAGCTTGGATGAATAATGACACTAGAAGACAAATAAGAAAAAAGCAGAGAGCCTATCGTAAAGCGAAAAGAACACAAAAAGAACCGGACTGGAAAGCTTTCAAGGTTATAAGAAAGAAAATAAAAAAAGAATTACGAAATGCTCACAATGAATATGGCCTCAACTTACTAGATTTGAAAGAATCAAATGAAGAAATCCCCAGCACATATTCTATTTCTAAAAAGTTTTGGCGTTATGTAAAATCCATGAAAAAAGAAAACATCAGAGTTAGTGCTTTAAATAAAAATGGCAAAGACGTCACAAATGCAAAGGGAAAAGCAGAAATATTAAGCCAACAGTATGAATCCATCTTCACTGAAGAATAAACAAGTGAAACCAAGGATTGAAAACATCAAGCAAATAGAGATAACATGTAAGGGAATAGAAAAGTTTCTCTCCAATCTAGAACACAAAAAGGCAAATGGCCCAGACAAACTGCCAACAAGAGTACTTAAAGGAACATGTGCCGAGATTGCTCCAATATTAAAAGTGATATTCGAAAGAACATTAGTCTCAGGAGAGATACCATCGACCAGGAAAACAGGAAATGTTGTACCAATATACAAAGGAAAAGGATCTAAGCACGAAACAGTGAACTATCGGCCGATTGCTCTAACTTCAGTTCCATGTAAGATACTTGAACACATCATTTTTAAACTTTTCGTCGAGCACTGTGAACACCATGGAATCATAATTAATAAGCAACATGGCTTTTGTAAAATAAAGATCGTGTGAAACACAGCTTCTTTTAACGATGGAAGAGATCGCTCGTCGTAGAGACAAAGGAAAGGCCACCGATATGCTTACCCTTGATTTCAGCAAAGCATTCGATACTGTTCCCCACCATAGATTGCTTATGAAATTGGAAAACTACGGCATAGGAAACTGACACGTCCGTAGGGAAATGGATAAGAGCGTGGCTGTTGGATAGGACCCAGAAGGTGATTGTGGAGGGAGAAAGATGACTTTGAATGTAACGAAATGCTACCAATTAAGGATCAGAGCTAGCTAAATGAAATAAAAGACGTTGTTTGTATATATAGAAAAATAAACAATAGAAAGATTGTTTATTTTTCTATAATGTTAAGATGACATCGAAACGTCTATGGCTGCCCATATGTAGCAAAATTCAATCCGTTTTTTCTATTTAAATTCAATTTCGATTTTCCATTCAATTTAAAATTTCTATTTGATTTAATCATAATTCAATTTAAATTTAAAATGTTTATTTAAATTTAAAGCATGTATTCAATTTAAAAGTTTCGTCTAAATTTAAAACATTCATTCAATTTAAAACATTCATTTAAATTTAAAACGTTCATTCAATTCAAAATGTTTATTTAGATTTAAAGCATTCATTCAATTTAAAAGTTTCGTTTAAATTTAAAACGTTAATTCAATTTAAAACATTCCATTAAATTTAAAACGTTCGTTCAGTTTAAAAGACTTGTTTAAATTTAAAACATAAATTCAATTCGAAGGATTCATTCAACATTCATTTGTTTACAATCTGCTTAAAAACCCATTTAGTTCCCAACCTCCTAAAGCTGTCAATTTCGAGTCCACAGCTGTGTCAGAAAATGACCAGTAACCTAAGCCCGTGACGAATGGCCATGATGAACTTCAATGTCGGAATTCAATTGGAAGACTTTCTTATTAGCGTTATTCACAGAACAGATGCCTTATTTGTTGATGCAGGTTCCAATTTGGATACCCAAGTAGTTCTTGTTCATTCTAATTTATTGGAAGAATCTGCCAGGCTGATTCACAGCGTACTATCGACGGTTGAAGATGAAAGTGATGCGGCAAGGCTGAGTGAGCTAAGGGACACGTTTTCATTGCTTTCCGAACTCGTAAGAGTTTCCGCTTGCAAGCTAGATTTGCAGGTTGCGAAGACAAATAGACCAGGGCGGCCTTCACACGACATTCCGGCAGAAATACTGGAAGAGTTAAGAGGGATGGGAATGAGCTGGAATAAAATTGCAGGAATGCTGAACGTGTCGCGCTGGACAATACAACGTCGAGTCCAAGAATATGGTTTGGAACATCTGCAATTGTTTAGTGAACTCACTGATAAAGAAATCGACGATATTATAACGGATTATATTAACCGTCATGGTACAACGACAGGCGAAACGTACCTCAGAGGTCATTTTACTGCCCTTGGTCTTCACGTCCAGCGGCATCGAATAAGGAAAAGTCTAACCAGGATTGATCCACAAAATACTGCTTTAAGGTGGGGAAATGTGATAAGCAGAAGAACATACTTTGTTCCATGGCCAAATTCACTTTGGCATATAGATGGGCATCATTCTCTAATAAGATGGGGCATTGTTATTCATGGGTGCATCGATGGGAAGACTCGTCGCATAATTTTCCTTCGTGCAGCAAACAACAACCTGGCAAACACAGTATTGACCAACTTTGAGGATGCTGTAAGAAGAGATGGTGGGTTATGGCCCTCCCGGATAAGAGTTGATTACGGCGTGGAAAATACAGCTGTATGCGATGCAATGGTGGTCAAAAGGGGCGAGGGAAGGGGTAGCTTTATTGCTGGATCCTCAACCAGAAATCAACGAATAGAGCGATTATGGAGAGATGCATTCAGATGTGTATGCCACATTTTTTATTACACATTTTATGCTTTGGAGCAATCAGGACTGTTGAATGTCGAAAATAACGTCCATATATTTACATTGCAGTTAGTTTTTCTTCAACGGATCAACTATGCCTTACAGGAATGGTTGAATTGTCACAACAACCACCCATTGTCTACAGAGCATGGGTGGACACCGAATCAGTTGTGGTTGACTGGCATGGCAAATCCTATGAACCCACTTTCCAAAGGAGATTTAGATGATGATCCAGATGATCTCGTTTATTACGGAGAAGATCCAGGTGGCCCTCTACCAGTACAACAAGTAAATAATGGTGTAGTTGTGGATCCCCCTCACGTCCCCTTCGGAGATGGCGATGTTCCGACAGAAATTATCAACCATTTGCAACGATTTGCTGATCATTCAGTTAACTCAAGCAATGTTGGTATCGATACATATTCAGAAGCTCTAGAATTTATAAATGATTACCTGAACATTTAACTGTTGTCCATAGAAGTAACAAACAAGTAAAGTCAAAATTCAGAAACATAACATAAAAATAAACAAATTAAGATTTCAAAGTTAACACAATATAGGTATGAAAGAACATAACAAAAAAATTTGCTTATTACTGTGAAACATGTACTGTATGTTACCAAATTCTCTCTTGTACTCCCGCTGATGGACTGAAGTTTCAAAATTGCATTATTCTCTCAATACATTGGAAAGGAGCAGAAATAAGTTTAATTCAACGTAAACAGGAAACCGTAAATAACCAGGATTGGAAAACATTTTTCATTGCCTTCGACCATGGAAACAGGTTGAGAAAATTCCTTTGAGGTCCATGGCACTTGTTTTGCAATGCACAAGCCGAACTATGGAACTGACTTCAGACATGTTCTTACACTATAACATGCACAGAAGCAACAAAAAATGAACATTAAATTTGTTAAATTTGTGCTTCAGGAAATCCTAAGAGATGTTGGGGACAATATAAATTATTTTAAAATTATTAAAATATTTATATAAATTACATAACTGAAATAACTAATAGGAAATTATATTTTCCCAAATGACTTTGATATATTGTTAACAAAAGTGCCTCCATGAAAAGACCAAATTTTTAACATCCACCAACTGGTGGTAGCACCTTTTTTCAGCAATAACAATTTTTCATCATTTAATCCATTGCGGTCCGTTTTGACCAGCATTGCAGGAGTATGAAAGGAGAGGTTTAGTAACTGTGGCACTATGAAAAATTTGCAAAATAATGACCCAAATATATTTACACTCATGAAATCATCATATTTTTGCATATTTGAAACCCACTATCTGAGAATTTGGCACATATAAATTTTTTTGCTGATGACATTAAAATCCTGAATTTGATGTTCTAAAATTAGCATGGTTTCCATGGCAACCAATTTGTTGTCAAGGGGTAAAGATATATGTTGCAAAAAATGAAAATATCTGAGATTTACACCTACTGTGTGTTAATACAATTAATTAACTTTCATTTAATTTGGCATCATGATAAAGTTGTTGTTGATAACTTTGTTACAGGTCTTATTTTATATTATACCCAAAATTATTACCCAATGTTTTATACACCAAACACTTTTTAACAGACAGTGAAGCTCAAATTTTCAGGATTTTAATTTCTCATTGGCATAACACATGTGCCTAATTTGAACAAAGTCTGGGATAATGGGTTAAATGGCCATGATGATTTGTCAATAATTGTATATATGCTCAGAACCCATGTGGCAGTAATAACATACATATATGCTCAGCAATATATACTATGGCTTACATCTTGCCAAAATAAGAATTAGCAAAAGCATAGTCATATGTTGTGAATAGCTTCTCGTCATCTGGCAGGTGAATCAAATTGGAGCCTCTTGGCAAATACATGGTGTTGCCACATGTCATCGCTTTTGGCATAAAATCAGCAACATTTTTGCTTCTACTTTCTTCTTTCCCATTATCACCAACTTCTAAAAGAGTTGCAGGGGGAAACTCAATGGATGGAGGCTGCTGAAACCCGAGAACAGGTTCTTCGCTGGCACCACTTACAAACACCAAAATGTCACTAATAGAAACACATCTTCGACCAGCTGCACATTCTCTGACATACTTTATGTATTTGGCATAAATAGTTTTCTCAAAACGAAACTTGTTAGAGCCTTCCTCCGAAAATTGTGGCTTGAGAAGATGAAGCAACATTTTCACAGAGAGTCTCTTTGGGGGTGAGCGAAAAATATGCATAAATCCAGGATACCTTTGGCAAAATAATCGAATTCCCAATGAATCTACCCCTTTGCGCAACTGCTTTAGGCATGATGAAGAGGTTGGTTCATTGCTTAAGAACACATCATCCAATAATGTGCCATGAAAATATGTTGGTATTGGCCCATTCTGCAATAATGAAAGTGCAGCAAGTTGACCAACATAGAAGTAGTCGTCAGAGAGATACTCTTTCAATTCTCCAGCAGCAAAGTATTTAACATGAATTTCATTGCTACACAACCTCAACCATTCTTTTCTTGGACCACCATTATCAATAGACTCTTCCCCATAGAACTGAATTTGGAATGTCAACCTTGGATCACTTACTGACTTCAGCTCATCAATTGTAGTTGTGAGGATGTCAGCTCTATCTACCATGATGAAATTGGTTTCTCCAACTAGTGCAGTATCTGGGTTGGCAACATCTAATGGACGACCAGTGACAATATTTGACTGTAGGTAGCGTAACATTTCAGTTGGATCTGTTACATTGTTTGGAAACTTGCTTACTATTTCATGAAAATCTAGTGGCTTACTTTCTGTTGGGGTGCATGTGAAAGAAACAGTGTCATTTACTGTTGGCGTTGATTGCTCACTGTCACTGGATACCAATATTGATGATTGCAAAAGAGGAACAGTTGCTTCTAATTGTGGAAGCAGTGGCAGTACTGTTGGCGAACTATCAGACAAACTCACAGTTTGAGGAGATGGAGTGATAGCTGGTATTTCCAAAATATCATCATCAGAATCTGTCAAAATTTCTGATGATTCTTTCAATCTTATGTATAATTGCCCTTGTCCGGAAAGCTTCTTCACAACGAAATAGTTATATTCTGTTCCTTTACCGAGCCTAAGTACAGAAATTTTCTTCTGTGCCACTTTCACAAATTCAAAATCCCCACTGGAGTATTTTCCATTGAGTGCAGAAGCCAGTTTTTGCCTGATATTATGTTCATTGTCTTCCTCCGTTAAGCTGATCATCCCCCTTTCCATTATCATTTCTTTTTTCAGAAATTCCTGATCTTCTTCATCTTCAAAAAAAACCTTTAAAACGTAGGAGAACAAACTCGAAGGGCTTGCGTTCGAGATTTTTTCTCGCTTTCTTTGGTTCAAGATTTCTGCTTCTTGAATTTGAAAGTGATGCAGCACCAGCACGCAAGCGTTCATTCTTGTTCAGACGTCGATAAAGTCCTGATGAAGAACTTTGTTGCATCATCGACCTTGCTCTGGCTAATGTGTCTGTTATGTTTGATTGTTGTCTGCTAAAAGATGGGCCCGGTTTCTCTTCATTTTCTGTGCCAGATAACAAAATTTTGGAAGCTTCTTGAAGAAGTTTTGCAGCTTCTTCTATTTTGTTACTGTCCGCCATCTTGTTACGCAGTCTGGTGAAAACACATGGCTTTTCTGCGCACTTTGGGGGTTGGGAACTAAATTGATTTTTAAATGAATGTTTTAAATGAACGTTTTAAATTTAAACGAAACTTTTAAATTGAATGAATGCTTTAAATTTAAATAAACATTTTGAATTTAAATTGAATTATGATTAAATCAAATGGAACTTTTAAATTGAATGGATCAGTTTGCGGAATTTTGTCATTAAAGGGAAGAGGGTTTCTTCAAAATCCGTTACTTTAAGCATGAGTAAAATATTTGAAAAAGTGATTTTAATTAGACAATCAAAAAATATAGAAGAAAACTTCTCTGAGGCTGCTGCAGAAGAACGAAAAGGTCGATCAACTCTTAATCACTCATTCATTTGACAGGCAATTAATGACTACTATAAATACATTAACTGTGATATTATGTTCACATTTCTTGACTTGTAGAAGGCATTTGGCAAACTTTATCTAAAATCTTGCTTATTAGATTTCTCTAGAAGTGGAGTAAAAGGTTTAATAAGAAAGGTTGCATACAAAATGAAACTCTAAGTGGCATGACCCAAGAGGTTGAAATTGATGAGAATTGAAAACAAGGAACAATATTAGCTGTCCCAATTTGTGCAAATCACATTGATAAAGGCATGCAACCAATAAGAACAAAAAAATTAGGAGTACGGTTTGCAGACATGACAATCCCACCTTTATTATATCAGAATGATATATTGTTAGCATCAATTTCCACTGAAAAAATGCAGGATATGATTAATATAGCAGAAGAATTTCAAAACAGAAACTTATTGAACTCTAACTTGGAGAAAAGTGAAATTTTGCATATGAAGTTCAATAAAACAAAACAAAGTAAAGATAGAATACAACTAAAATTAAACAATAACATAACAAAACAAGTAGTAACATATAAATACTTATCTTCTATACAGGCAAAAAATAGTGTAATAAACATTTTACTTTGAACATAGTATAGAATTTTTCAAGGCGTTTCAGGTTAAACCCCATCAATACCAAGGAAATTGTACATATTATGTTGAAAGTACAATTTTTATTACTCTGTTTGTTTGATTTTATTGAATTTATTGTACAACACGTACAAACAAAGATTGTTCACATGCTAAAATACAAGGTTCACACGTTTCTATGTTTTTCGGTGAGCTCTAGATTCTAACCAAAGCACAAACAAAGGCCGCAACGGGCATGAGTATAACCAGTATATAGCCAGTAGTATAGCCAGGATAAAATTCATATTTATAATATAACGGGTATAGCCAGGATAAAATTCACTACTTCTCTCAAACAACAACAGACAACAAAAAACTTCCTTGACCCAAACAAAAAGACATCAAGGCTGACAGCGAAAGAACACAAAAAAACATAGAAATATACTCACAATACGGACAACACTTTTACATCTTGGATGCTTTCACTATTGCGCATCAGGTATGTCCCGGTCGTGTTGGTTTCTCGTAACAGCTTAAAAATTTCTTGGACACTAAGGTTGCAAAAATAATCTTCTTCAACTCTTCCATGACTCGAAGCCATTTTCTGTCGAATCCCAATCAAAGTATAAATTCAACTTCCTTGTCCCGTATACTTTTTTTTCCTTGTTTTTTTCTTCTGTTGGCCACAGGAATTTTCAAATAATTAAGGACGGAGCTCCCCCTGTTGTATAATCTGAAATCAATAGGGGCAGCTCGCTGGTATCCCGAATAATTTCTAAGAATTTATCGTGTGCAGTCTAAAAGCTTTTTGCGTAGGTACCATACGAAAACCATACGTTAAGAAAAATTTCTGATGAAAAATTGTTGGGAATTGAGATGGGATAAATAATACAAAGAGAGGGGTACTTCACCCTGGTCATACCGGGGTGTTTTGACACGGAATCGTTGCCACTTCCTAATCCAAGAATTTTAGCTGGAATATGGCGTTGTAGAATTTTGAATCTAGAACTTAAAAGACAATGGAATATGGTAATTTGTAATATTGGATTCCCAATTTTCTTGAATAAACACCCAATCTTGGAATAATAAGGCCTCTGTTGAATGAGTGCCCACTTGGAAATATGTGTTGTTCAGTAATCGTCAACCTCACCTCTTAGTGAAGTAACACTCATGGTTAGCAGCTGAGGCAGAAACGGAAAAACAGAACGGAAGCTTGAGGGACATGTCGAATGTGCCAAAATAGGCGTGCAACAGTTAAGCAATTTCTATTGTTCCAGAGGGAAAACCGGGGTACTCCCCTGCCTCACATAGCTCGTTGGCATATAACAAACATAGTAATAGTAGATGTTCGTCTATTTGCTCTTTTCTTTTACGAATTTGCAGTACGCGTTTTCCTTGATTAAGCGCCCCTCTTGCTTAAGCACCTCTCTTCATTTAGCGCCTTCCTCAAACATGCGCTCCGCATTTTTCTTCAATTTCTCCCCAAAGCTTATTCAAGGAAATACAATAACAACGTTATAAAGTATAAAGTGTGGTATGTTTGAATATAAGAAGAAATTGACAATTCATTGCTAGAAGAGGGTGTATCATCCTAAAGTTTAATATCGTAATTAATTATAATTTTTTCAAACAAAATTAACATTTTGTAAATGCAGGCTGAATTGTAAACCATTAATCGGATACTGAATTATACCTCTGGGTAAAGAATTTTAAAGTAAAGAATGAAATGATGAGGAACCAAGGCCATCTACTAGTTCGAGAATTAAATAAAATTTATCTCAATGGCACCAAAAAAGCAAAGTAACTGTGCATGCATAGCTAACTCATTGATTGATCATTTCATCGATGGAGTAACCCTGTCCTTCGAGTTTTGTGCCAGAACCATGAACTCCGAATGTTTTCAGCAAAGCACCGAGATGACATAAACTATTTTGCAGGCGGCTCGTGCTTGCTTTGTTTGTTCACAACAAATCCAGTGTCTATAACAAAGATATAATTTACCTCTCTGCAATTGGCTGTGATGGCACTTAAAGAAACGATGTCCCTTACGCTATATCTGCTACTAGAACTTTCTAATTCATTTTTTCACGAATTTAAGAACTGCAGCCCTGAAAAGAATGCAATGGAGCTCTATAGCCGGGCAGTTTTACCTTTTGGAGCCTGGAGCCCGTTAAAGTATGGCCTCGAGAGTCGGAGCCCGAGAACCCTTAGGGCCTCTCAAAATAGTTTTCAGCAGCCAAAAATATTTTGAAAAAATTAGGGAACTGCGAAGGCGTGAAAACAAGAAGGAAGAAGGAGATTTCTTCCTCCCTCTTATTTCTTTCCGTTTTATTTCAGAATTAAGAAATTTAAAAAATGTCTATTATGAAGTCACACTTTGTCACTATTGTATGAAGGAACATATTCATTGATTAGAGATGCAAGATCCTTCCCCTTATTTCTTATTGCTTTTTTTTCTGAATTAAAAAATTAAAAACTTCTGTTAACAAGCTAGAATCAGAGTGGTTCAACTTCATATGATTTGTTCATTGTCGAAAAATTACATAGCTCAATTCCACATTTATTATAAGAACAACCTTTACAAGAAACGACATGTTGAGATTTGGGTCATATTTTTTTGCTATCTCGGAAATTACTTATGTTAAAGTACAAAAAAGTTTGCAGACGTTGAGCACTTGAGCTGAAACACACTTTATATAATATTCACGCAATGTTCACGCAATATTCACGTAATATTCACGCAAAATTCACATAATATTCACGCAATATTCACATAATATTCACGCAATATTCACATAATATTCAGGTAATATTCACATAATATTGACATTTGAATACATCTGGCTTGCCATAAAAACGACTGAGACAAAAATTAGTGTTTACAGAAATTTCATTGACAAATTCCAAATAGTTGACTGTATGTAGTTAATAATTATAATTTATTTCAAGTTGTCATACATGTGCATTTGCTCTAATGATTTATTGCTTAAATTTCTAACCAAATAATACGCTGTGTGTATAAATATGAGTTGAGTTGAGTTAATAATCATCATTAAGTTGAGTTAACATTTCAAATAATCAGACACATCTATATATAGATGTAAAATAAACAGGCATTACAAGCTGATCGCAGCTGCTGCAAGCAAAACGGTTCCATTTAAAAATGGGCTTCTGGTGGTACAGATGGCTGTCGCAGGCAGTCTAATGCCAACTGCGATTTATATGGAAATCAAGGATAAAACACATTTAAAATTTCTTAAAAACTAAACTCAGGTCAAATAGACCCAAATTTTCATACAATCGTTCTCGTTCTCGTTCTCGTTCTCGTTCTCGTTCTCGTTCTCGTTCTCGTTCTCGTTCTCGTTCTCGTTCTCGTTCTTGTTCTTGTTCTTGTTCTTGTTCTTGTTCTTGTTTTTCTGCTTGTTGTTGTTGTTATTCTTGTTCTTCTGCTTGTTGTTGTTGTTATTCTTCTTCTTCTTCTTCTCCTTTTTCTTCTTCTTCTTTTTCAGGCTCTGAAATTAGTAGTAACTAAAGAGGTCGGCCGCAGCCGGAGCGAACCGAAAGCTCCTGCTTCCTTAGCTACTATCAGATAAGGGTGGGCGCTATTCCTATCCCTGTTCAGTTTTGACATGTTAACTGGTTATTATTCAAGGATACACAGCTGACTGAGTTGGCTGTGGGTTTTGTAGTTAGAAGTTCCAATAGCTGGTCCCAAACCCGCGCTCTCACAGAGAATTTGATCGTAACAATGATGATAATAATTACAGCAAGCACCGAAGTTACATGTAACTATAGGCTGAATATTTACAGGACACGAGCATAATCAAAACCAACAAGTAACTTGGGAAAATACATACATGGGACGAAACAGCTAACGATAATTGGACTGTGAGAGGAGATATGATGGCATTACCCCGTTGTTATAGAATCTATATATTATTCGCATGAATTTTGTATAATTTTAAGAATTATAATTATTAATAATTATTATAAATTATTATTTTTTTTTAGATGGAAAAGATTACACGAAATCTGATTTTGATTTTGGTAAAATTGATGCTGACGAGATGAGAAAAGATATTGTTGCACAGAAACAAGGATTCGATCCAAATCGTTTCTCGAGTATGTTTTTTTTATTCTATGTGTGCGTTCTTAAAATTTAAAGTCGTGAGCTACATGAATGTGCATGTAACCATTGAAGGATGGCTTCCCTTCTTTCCTACATTATAAACAATGTATGCTGTATTGAGTGGTATTGTAGGAACGCCCTCGGTTCTAGAAAGTAAAGTAGGGAATTAGGACGTGAGATATCAATGAAATTCATAGATTGTGTTTTGAATTTCGAATTTTTCTTTTGAATTAAATTTCAAAATTCGGAATTTAGATTTTGAAGTTGGATCACACAGAGCACATTGACACACAGTATAAATTGTGCTTCAGGCCACATTTTTCGATTTTCTAAAACTTCGTGTTAGTGATTAACATTTTAAAAATTACCGAAATAATTTGAGATTGAGCACTGGAGCCCAATTTCGACCTTCAAAAGGGGGGCCTATTCAAGAGGGGGGCTTTTTCAAAAGTCACCTTTCCCGGGAAGTTCTTCACTATATGAAACTAGACATAGATCAGGCAGGCACAAAAATATTCTAACGAATTCGTAATCAATGGGTTGTCTTTTTGTACTGAATCTGGCAGTATTGGGGGACTATTCGAGACAGGGGCTTATTGAAAAATTCATCCTCTAAAGGAGGGGCTTAATCGAGAGGGAGGCTTATCCAAGAAGGGCGCTTAATCGAATCATTATAGTAGCTTATCATAAATTCTATTTGTCTTTATTTTCATTACCAAATGTTTTTCAATTGTTTTTCTTGTTGTTAAACTTACTGATTATGTTTCATTTTATCTTTTTACAGGTGTCACAAAAGGTAAATTATTTCTTATATATATAATTATATTTAAGTATACCGAGATTATATATGTAAATACCGGAGAATAATACCGGAAGGTTTGTATGAAATTTCCGGGAGGCTTATATATAGTCTTCTGTTTTTAGTTTACAATTCTGTTTCTTGTTAGTCTTCCCTTCGAGTTCCTTTCTCTTTTCTATAAATGAAATATCCTGTATTAGTTCCTGTAAGTGCTGGTTTCTACTTAGCCGTAACTGCCTGTGATAGCGTCTGCGACTGCCGGCTGAAAATGTTTTAATGGAAATATATTCCATGTGATGATTGCAGTATGTGCTCTGAGGCTGCTCAAAAGTTGAATTTGAATCAACTTCCACAGCACTTATGGCATCTCAGAACCAGAAATTTGTTAATGGAAACCTGTGTTTCCATTAAAAGAGTCAGTCTCTGGCAGCCTCAGACAATTTCTGCAACTCCTGCAGGCAGTCGCAGGCAATCCCGCAGTCAATACCACAGGCAGTTACAGCTAAATGGAAACCAGCCTTAGATGAAATTTAAAAGTATATCCTGCAATTTCATCATTTTTTACAGTTAAGAATATAAATATATTTTGTGTGTTTTTTTTTCCCAGCTAAAGTAGCAAATAATCTCGTGAAGGCGGCCGAAGCTGCTTTGAAAGGTATCTAATTTTTTAAATCTTATTTTCATTTATTATGTTTTGAATTAGATCTAGGCTTCGTCTACTAATTTAGGCTAGATGGTCCCAATTGGACCTTTTCTAAGTGCCACCAATGTTTGTGTGATATTTAATTTTGTCTGTAATTGTTTTTGTATGTGTTACAATTATGCATAATTATGTACAGTTTATGTTATGTATAATTTTGTATAATTATGTTTAATTATGTTACATCTAATTTTGAATAATTTTGTATAATTGTGTCATGTTTAATTATTTATAATTATGTTATGTATAATATATTCT
>JAYJMH010028101.1:0-17731 GCA_036873815.1 Phacellophora camtschatica
AGTCTTTTTGGCGCCTATCATCTGAACCGCCAAAAATTCTCATCACGTGATAAAAAATCTTTCTATTGTTTATTTTTAAATAAATTTCTCCTTTTATATATATATATATTAATTTTTTTCCCAGCTTCGACAGTCCTTTGGCTTTCTTGAATCGAGTCCAGAGTCCGACAATCTTGATTGTCAATTGCAAGAACTGACAAGGCATGAAAATCTCCTCCACATTTGCCAGGATTTGCAGCGCAGCAAGAGCAACAGCAACAACAACGAAAATGATGAAGTTCCTCAGAACATACGCTTGAACAGAATGCTGGTGTCGAAATGCGCGCCGAAGATGACATTGTCCAAATATTTATCGCTAACAATGGACAAACACGTGAAAGACCCGGAGACGTACGAAGCTGAAGCATGCTTGATTTTGCTCCAGTTGTTAAAAGCATTAGGCCATCTCAGATTGAATGGATTCGAGGTTAATTGCATTGATTGCGAGGCTGTTTTGTTGTCGGATGTTTACAGTGGTGTGTTGTCTTTGAATTATGTGAATAACAACAACGACGAAGGTTTGAGTTGCCCAAACGTTATTTGTCTGGCTTTGCCAGGTTTGATTAAACGTTCTGTGGAGGTTGAGGATGAAGTTCAAAGTAGCAGAGATCAAGTGAAATCTCAAGTACAGGGAAGTGGAACGGATCTTGGCAGCATATTTTTTAACAGCACTAATGCAGAGAATGGTATTGATGGTGAGGAGGTAAATTGTTCCAACAGTTCTAAAAGACACATATGCCCTGAAGATCTGGGTCAGGCAGGTGCAAACGGTTCTATAGAACCAGAAGAAGGTAACCAGGGAGACGCGAAAGGGTCAAATGACGAGAGCCAAGAATATTCTGATGCTAATGGAAACAGTACTTATTCGAGTGTTATTGTTAAATGTGATACAAGTCAGATCCCTGAAGACGTTTCGGAAACTGATTGTTCAACTGCTGTGAATATGTCAAGAACAAGGCTTAGTGCGGAGACTCGCAGCCAGTTAATTAGTTTTATTTTTGAACTTTTTCACTCTACGCAACATTTGGACCAGGAATGCGATTTTGAAGGTCGGAGGTCGCCGTTGCGAGATGAAGAGTCACTGTTACGAGGACAAAGATCAGCCTCGCCGTTACCAAGATTGCCTGTAAAGTCACAATACAGTCAACGTTTGCAGGTTGTAATTGACGAACTCTCCTTTGCTGAGGCAAATCTCGAAAAACTCATAAAATACCTGCAAGTAATTGCATTTTGCCCTGTGCTTGTGGAAAACGTGAGCCACCATCAGCTTGCTGTGTTACTTGGTAAATGGCGCAACAGGCGCTGTGTAGATATGGTCACGGACATTTTGAAGAAGTACTCTTTGATTTCTCTAGCCAACGGATTGGCGTGCGGTGGGGACGAGAACATGGGCCTAGCCCGTAACTGCGTTTTAGAATGTCAATTTCTTGCTGATGCAACTGTTGAAGAAATGAAAGATATCGTGTCCTTATTAGGGCGCTGTTAAAACCCCCATAGCGATTGTTTGTGAAATGTGATTATGAATGAAATTGGTAATTTCAAGATGACATTTTTTTGTTTAGTTTGCATTGTGAAATTAATAACTTAACCCCCTTTTCCCGACAGCCACCTTTTAACTTTTGAAATAATGCATAAAATAGCATATCTGCAGGAGGTATTCAGAGGGTACGTTTTTGTACTTTCTTACTCATGTAATCCCCCGGAAGCGGTCGTTAATTTGGCTAAATAACATTTGAAACTGCTTATTTAGAAGGGGGAATTTTTTATGTACATTTTGCTTGACTTGGACAATCATGTTCAACCACCCCGGCAGCTAATGCTAATGTTTTAAAATGAAACAGAATTTCGTATCTTCAGTGCTTGACTTGCTCACTTTTACGACCACCCGGCAGTTACCCTTAGTAAAGTACAACAATACACGGAACTGCGTATTATTTTTAAGAGGGTAACGTAAACTCGTTACATCATTCTCTAAGTTTGATTCTACCTTAATCCTTTAAGGCCGGGATGGGACATGTGGCACAATGACAAACAACGGGAAACGTCATATTTTCATGAGGTAAAAGAACTTTACATTAATTTAGATATTTCAATGTAAGTTTATCATATAAATACTTATCTAAATTAAGTTAGTTTGCGTGTGCTACCCCTTGCAAAATAAAACGTGGATAGGATTTGCCTGTTTAGCAGAAATAGATTAAATTGGGTTTAGCAACTCAAATTTTATGTATGACAGTTTATAATTATGATCGAATTGCATTATTAGTGATTATTTTATGAAATTGTTAGCTAAAAGTATTACAGGTTATTAGTGATTATTTTATTAAATTTGCAACAGTTTACCCTGGGGTAGCCTTTTGTTTAGGCCCAATTCAAGCAGAGTTTGCAAGCAGCCTAGCCTTAAACAACTCAAATTTTATGTATCACTGTTTATAATTTTGATCGAATTCGATCTTGGATTTGTACATATTTAATAACCACGTGTCTGGTTTGTTTGGAGTAGATTTTTCAAATTGTTTAGCCCCTGGAAGTGACGTTATTTTATTTTGAAACACTATGAATGGAGATTACTTACTTACTTTCCAGTGGGGGTAATAACTTATTTTTGGATTGATAATGAAGTTGTATTTTGCTTGAGATACGTTACCAACTATAGTTAGTAATTTTAGGATGATACTAGAATTATTAAATCAGTCTCTTTTTTACCTTTTTCACAAATTTTAAACTTGGAAATCCCAACTTTTTCGGACACATAGAAACGAGGCTTTAAGAGGTCTATTTTCGAAGTTGGGATTGTAATTACGAGGCGGAAAATCCTAGACCTGAAAGTTCCTTTAATTTGTGTGCGTCGTTGTATAGCCTTCCATAACTAGACCTGAAAGTTCCTTTAATTTTTGTGCGTCGTTGTATCTTCCATAACTACGACGATTGTAAAAAGTCTGTGTTCAGTTTTCAGGCCATATAACTATGAAGACCGAAGTGACGTCAGATTTGTAAAAGAAACACAGGGACTCGTATGGTACGTTTAGGGTGACTTTTGTTTTACCAATGGTATGGGCGACTGGACGTTTTGTCATTGCTTGTTTTGTCAGTTTCCATTTACTCTTGCCGACTATTAGCTTTGAATGCGCATGAATCGCGCAGCGAGAGTTGGCATCTCAATTTCGGAATTAGCTTCTCATTTGATGACCCATGATCGGTCAATAGGTACAAATGTCTCCCCGTTACCAACCTTGTTTCCAAGGGTATTTTTGGAAAAGGAATCTCCCTAATACACACTTTTAAATTTGTGGAAACTTTTCAGATGAGTCGGTCGAATTTTGACTTGAGGTGTAAACCAAAAAAACACAGAGAAGCTATGGACATACCAGGCTTATTTACTTTGAAATATTTATCTAATATCTTTGAAATATCCATGGGAACGAGGCTTCGCATTTGCAGCAACAATACATTGTGCTGTGCTCCTGCGCTAGCATTGAGTGCGGGCATAAGGACAAGGTGTTTTAAATATAGTATCGTAATACAGTACAAGGTGTTTTAAATATAGTATCGTAATACAGTACAAGGTGTTTTAAATATAGTATCGTATTGTAATTGTGACTTTTGGCAACGTTCTATCTTGGTCACGTGGCAAGCAATGACTGCTTGCGAACTTTACACTACTCGTGTGTGGAGGAGGAAGCCGCCTCCGCATAAGTCTACAGTATGCACGCAGGCTATGTCAGAGTTTGTTTTATTGTAGCTGCTCTGATGATAATAGCACTATGTATTTTTATCCGATTTTGTGTAATATATTTATGGAACTGGTGTAGTGAAATGTAACATTTTTGTTCCCGTGATTTGTGATAAGAGGGATTCGTGATTCGTGCAATTATTCGTGCTTTTACCTCCCTCTTTAGCACTAGCTTATAAGAAAATTACTACCTTTAAAAAAAACGTTTACCAAGTTGTTCCCGCCACCTGTATGATTTTGCTGTCAGTCATGTAAGAACGAAAAAGAAAGCAATTAAGAATTTATAAGATTTTAGGTTATTTTACTACTCTAAAATCACCTAAAATCTGCCTCAAAATTAAGAAAATTTTATATTAGAGCCCGAGCTTGATTACTGACAATCAAAATCTTTTTTAACACTCATCATTTGTTGTTCTTCCTTTATGGCAAATGTTTTTTTCTAGGGATGAGTGGTTTAAGAATATACAATATAAATATTTGACGTTATGGAAATGTATTGACTTGTAATTTATTTATGATAAAAATATGTTGTTTGAGATTGATTTTTGGTTGTTCTTTGTTTGTTTTACTTTTCTTTTCTCCGTAGTATCTGATACATGGTCTAACAACTAATCTAAACGAATATAACTTAACAATATAATGAATATAATATAAACAAGTATAATATAAAACTGAAGAACAAATTTGCTACAATAACAATGATATAATTATACCTAAAAGTAATAGATAGTGATAATAATAGTTAATAGTTAGTGTTAATAGTGATATGGATATACATTTGTTATTTCTTTATCATATGATTGTGTCATTGTGCTTCTTTCGTAAATGGAATGTAGAAATTTGGAGAAATTGGAGAATATTTTGTCCTCATTTGTAAAAGAAATAAGCTTTTGATAATTCGTTGCTATTTAAAAAACGTTTTGGGATAGCTTGTTTACTTCGTTAAAAAGGTTTTATTCATTGTCATATTTACAAGCACAAATCATCAAAAAAATGTTTTCATTGTTATTTTTATTCTATTTGAGTAAGATAACTTTTCAAGTAATAGCTAATTTTATCTGGCGTTCAATTAATACATATATACAGAAAATAACTGATCATTTCGGATAAAAATAATGTTCAAAATATTATCTCATAAAAATTTTTATATAACAATTCTATTTAACTTTTAGATAAATCAAATTTTTATATAACTTCAGTTAAAACTTGTTTGTAAATAGTGTGCGAAGTGAAAATCAAACATAATATAATATATAACATATTATTTAACATAAATTTAAATAAATTTAATAAATAAGTTTAACATAAAGCCTTAATGCACGTTGTTTTTTTTATAAGAACAGTTAGCTGTGGTTTCAGCCTGGATTTGATTCTGGACTGATCTTTATAAACTTGCTACCTCGAGCTTTCTCAAAAACATCCTTTGAAATGTGCTTCAAGTCGAGTTGTCAACGCCTGCATACTGTTTTTCCCTAGCGCAAGTAATTCCTGAGTTTTCATAAAATTTACCCAAATCTCAGCCAGAATTGAAACTAGGAATGTTGTTTGGGGTTGCCCCTGTCTCCAAGCATAATGTAAACTTGCCCTATACAAATTGTCTTCACACTGCAGATATGCCATAAAATAAAGGTAGCTAAACAGAAACAAACAACATTGATGTAAAAACCAGCGAACAAAACAGCGAACAAAAATATTGAAATCAATTTAAATGTTACAATTAACGTTATGACCAAATGAAAAAAATGAAAAATTATAAACTAAAATATTGAAAACCGTTTCTGTCTATATTAGTGTCTATCTTGTAGCATTTGGGCTATTCTAATGATAGTAGCACGTGGCAAGAGGAACACAATTAACCACTAGAGAAGGAAGGCTCGAATGTGGTCGATAGGAGAATGCGAGAAAAAAGTTTGCAATTACGCCCTTTATTGACTTGAAACAGTCTGATATTCGTTGTTTCTATCCAGATTTGACAGGAAATTACAGTCCAAAATAAGAACTTCAGGGACTTTCAGCGTTGCAGAACATTTGGAAATGAAAAGACAATCAATATAACTGATATTCTATCTTCGTAAAGGCAGATAAAATGCTGCAGAAATCTCAAAGTGCACTGCGAAAACCTATTTTCCCTTTTGGGGGGCTGTCACACTCCCAGACTTTTTTTTGGGGGAGTGTCACAAGTTTCCCACCTAATCTTAGCCTGGCGTTTCTTCTCATTAAAATTGTTCCCAAATCTCAGCCTTCTGAAGCAATGTGTGGTTGAGGGGGAAGATTCCTGCTGGATCAAGGGTGTTTACCTTGTATGAATGCGTTTTATTCCCAGCCCTATCTCGTGGCATAGTACATATACCTCTTAGTGTCTTGTTAAATCGTATTTATTTTTAAATTTAGAGATTGATAATTACGAGGTAGGCGCCTTTGATTAATTACTCAAGTAACGTAGACGTTTATGTTTGTAAACGCATACTTTTTTATACGTTTAAGCCTTCTGTTCACACGTAAATGTCGTTTTAGGTCACCCCATAAACGCATACTTTTGAAAACGCTGTGCAATGGGGATACTTTTAAAAACGTTGTTTATACGTTTTCGTGCGGTGGTAAACGCATATTTTAATAAACGGTGGTAAACGCATATTTTCATAAACGCATATTTTCATTTTGTATGACTCTGTGAACGATTAAGCTGATCAGCGTGGACGAAAAACGTTCTATCCGTTTACGAACATAAGCGTGGACGGGGCCTACATTCTACTATTAAAAAAATACGATAAGGTTTGTTGTTGTTTTGTCCTTTTTTCTAATAATCAGAAATGAGCCATCGTTTTAGTTTTGTACCAATGGTTTTTTGAATGCAGATTTTGACAAGAGTATTGTTACAAACTCGTCCTCCACAATTCGTTCAGTATTATGCTACAAACATTTTGATGAGGCGCTGTTAAAGTGTGAGAAAGGAAGACCTTTTATTTTAGATCGAGCAGGCACTGTGTTTACCTAAGAAAATACTTAATTGTAATAACATTGTTCTGAATCTTTCTCACGGTTTTACTGTAAAATATAGCTTAATACATTATGGCACATGATAAATTTACAAAATATTCATTTCTAACGATTTAATAATATTCTTCACCGGGCATGCGTGAAATCTTCCCACAATTATGTCAAAGCATGTACAAATTTCACATTGATTTTTGGGGAAAATGGCAGTTGCTTAATTATCCAAAAACATTTGCCAATTATTACCATTTCATATGTAGATCATGTTGTTTTAATTGCAAATCAATAGCTATTAATTACGCAACATTGATTTTGGAGGAGGGGTAATTCTAAGCGATTTTTTATTCACTCTAGTAAAAGTTTCTTAAAATATTCGTGGGGTTTAGCAGCAAGTTTCTTATAAAGTGGTTTTTTAAAAAGTGTTGAGGTATTGCTACAAGCCTCCCCAAAAATCCGCCGACAGAAGGGGAAAATGGAAAAATAAGAACAAATAACGAGAAAAAAGAAAAACGAAAAAAATGAAAGGTCTCTTTTCGTATTCCCTTTCTTGGTTTTTCCTTCTCTTGTTCTTCCTTTCTTCTCGGTTTTCTTTTCATAATTTTTCCTATTTCTTGTTCATCCTTTTTTACTTTTTGTCTGTGAACTGTTGAGGATGACTTGTAATAACCCTAGCAAGCCCAAGAAAATAGACTCACATTTTCATTTTTCCGATTAAGTTTGCGGTTATAGGTTGGGGTTATCTAAATTAACTGCCAAGTCTAGCCGCAAAATTTATTGTTTTTAACAGCCACTGGATGAATTACCCTAAAACCGCTATTTTTGGACAGAGGCCGTGCACAGCATTGCTGTTGTTGTTGTCACTGTTGTTCTGTTCTTCCTTGTGTGTTTGTTTTGTGTTTGTTGTTGTGTTCTAGATGGGTTGTGTTAGTTGTGGTGGCTGCATTTTCACAATGTTTGTTCTGCTGCTGCACATTGCACAACTGCCAAGATAAAGAAAGTAAAGGTATTAAATTATTTTACGAGGATCACCTACTAAATGACGAAAAGTCGAATCTAAGCAATGTAAATAGCAATATAAATTAAAAGCAATATTTAGCTCTGAAGGAAGAAGAAGCTCTGTATGCCTGCCAGGGCGAAATATTAGCGACAAAAATATCGTCGAATAGAAAGGCGTAGTCCAACAAATTTCAGGGGCTACCCCAGATACTTTACGGAGTAATTTACTCGTCGGACCTCCCCCTCAAAGGAAAATTCCTGGAACAGGCCTTGACAATTTAGCAAAGCCTTTTCTGGGTTTACTGTAAGTCGGGGCAGAATTCCTCCGTGATAGCGCTAACATATTGATCTTGAAATTTTTTAAAATTTGATATTTTTGCGCAATTGAAGTGCGTGTGAGAACAAAATATTTCTTGGGTTGACTAAAATGGAAACTGCCCTTTCGCCATTCGATTTCTCATGATTTTGAAAGAGCATCGATATCAAAAAAGCAAGAACCAATAATCGGAGGGGGAACTCAGGATAATTTCATAACTTCATGTTCATGGATCAGTTCAAGAAATTTTATATACAGTTACACAAAAGCATCAACATCAGACTACTTTCGACACAAAAATATTTAATTTTTGTAGTGAATGCAAAATGCATTGGAATTCAATCCATGAAATGTACAATTATTTTACACAAATATCAAAAACATTGGCACTTGAAAAATTGTCATTAAAACCAAATTTAAAATTTAATAAAAATAACTGAATTACGTGAACCCTTAAGCTTACCTAAAAATTATGTACTGAAAAATAGTTGAAGGCCTCCAATGTTTTATTTTATTTATCTGGATTCATCATTGTTATGTTCATAGTTCATTCATTGTTGTTTTCAGTTACGTTATATAACCAAAACAATACAGCTTAATTTTCATCGTTACTTGTACTTTTTATGGAATATTAGGGTCCTGGGTCCTGTCTAAAAGTCCTATGTCCCGCTTTTCCAGTATGCCAAATTTAATTTATTGTTTTTTTGCGTTGTTTCTGTTTTTTTATTTTAAACACATTACATATGGTAGCATTTATTATACATGGCACACAGTAAATTAAAAATTAGGCTTATCACTCATACAGTCATATATCAATTCCTACCAAATATAATGTTAATAATTTCAGTATCAATACTGATATATATACATACATATCTCATAATGTAATATGTGTAAACAAAAATATGTAGACAAAAACTCCTTGTCCATCTGTCCATCATGTGTGGTTCTCAAGCTTTAGAAGTTTTATCAATATTTTTCAATGTTTAAGTCAGCAAGTAAGTAAGTTTTATTTGCCACAATAAGGACATTTGAATTAGATCTTTTGTTGATTTTGTTTGGAAATTAATGGAACGGAATGATTGAGTGCCCACGTTAACACAAAACAAAAATTGATAAGCAATTGTAAAACTTGAACAATAAAATTTCTGCTGACATTTTCAATAAAAATGACATTTTCAACAGTGTACGTTTCCATCTAAAAGCAGCGTTTAAACGTTGCATAGGAGGGCGTGGCCCAAGGATAAAAGGGCGTGGTCCACAAAATTGGGGCCTAGCCTAGCCTATTTCAAATTGTTTACTTACCCAAATAATTTTAAACGTTTTTAAATAAAGTACATGGCTTAGGAAGATTTTGAAAGCAAAATTTTACATTCTTGATAAAATTATCTCAATTCTGTTTGCTGATTTCCTATTCGATTTAAATGCAAATTCGAATTTCAATATATTTTTGGCTCCGATAAATGTTTATATTTCTCCGACAGGGAGGGGCTGATCTCCTCCGATCTAGGGCTATAGCCTCCTTAGACCTTCACTAGTGCCACCACTGGTACACATGACATACTGCAGACTGGCTAACCTTATTTAGGGACAGTGCAAAATTTAATTTACAATGGCCGGCGAAAGCCAAAAAACAAATTTAAAAAAGTGACAGCCGAAAATTAAAATTTCACGTTTATTGACAATTAATTAATGTTATTGACATCACTGCAGAATATTGTTGTTCAGAAATCAAATGAAATCCATCTTTTTTGTGATATGACCGCAGTTGCTAACTTTAGAGAAACATATTTCAATTTTATTACGCTCGATTTTCAAATTTTTGATTTAATTTCCAGTAAAGCAAATATGTCTGACGATTCAGACGAGAGCAAAGTATTAGAAAATAAGAATGTTGTCATCATTGAAAACGGAGGGAATGTGTGCATCGACTTTGAAGAAATAACTTTAAATGACAGTGAGGCAATTTCAAGTGAAGAATGCACAACAGACCATGCAGGTACACATTTATTATACTACACATTTTTTTTTATAAAAAATCTCCACCAGTGAAAAATATAAAAAGGCTCCACCAGTGAAAGTTTCTCAATTGTAAACCATATTGGACCAAATTTCGACAGTAAAAGTTTCTTAATTGTATATGAAAAAATTCCGTTTTTACCATGAATTATTCATTTCAACAAATACTACATATTGCATAGAATGAAAAGTTATATACACAATATTCACTGAATTAATCATCTGAAATCATGTCCACTCCATTAATATCATTAAGCATTTGTATCTCCCTTAAAAAAATTCAAAAGTTTCTTCGCGATTTTTTTATATCCATTCTAAAAATTTACAGCACTAACACGGTTTATAAATAACGATACCACAGGAAGCTTGTCAATACATTTTTTTTAAAGTAACTTCAGTAGCTTGTTTTGTAGTATCTGGAATAAAGGACATTTTCCATTGTCTAGCCCAGCTGTTGATAACATTTAAGTCATGGTTTAAATCATCAGCGGCTACTTTTGAATCGTGTGCAGTTGTAAATAAACAAAAACGGTCAGTAATATAAACCAAAATTAGAAGTGGACCCAGAAGTGGACCCTTGTGGGACTCCTGCTGCAATTAAACCCCCCTTGGAAGATGTGCTTTTCAGAAAAGGTAATTTTGTATAAGTAATATGTGTTTTTGGGATACACCACATAAACGTAATTTGAATAATAACCTTTCATGCCAAGCTCTGTCAAAGACTTTTAAAATGCCAAGAAAGACTGAGCGAACATCAAGGGATGGGTTAAAATCAATGGCAAGATATATTGAATGAACAATCGATAGTAGAGTCACCAGGGCGGAAGCCGGATTGGTTGATAGTAGAGTCACCAGGGCGGAAGCCGGATTGGTTGATAGTAGAGTCATCAGGGCGGAAGCCGGATTGGTTGATATTAGAGTCACCAGGGCGGAAGCCGGATTGATTGATAGTAGAGTCACCAGGGCGGAAGCAGGATTGGTTGATAGTAGAGTCACCAGGGCGGAAGCCGGATTGATTGATAGTAGAGTCACCAGGGCGGAAGCCGGATTGATTGATAGTAGAGTCACCAGGGCGGAAGCCGGATTGGTTGATAGTAGAGTCACCAGGGCGGAAGCCGGATTGATTGATAGTAGAGTCTCCAGACAAGTATTATATTAAGAGGAATAAGGAGAGAGAGTTGTCGCATATTTGTATCATTTTCATAGAAATATCATCCCAGCCATGTGCCTTCCTCGGATTTAAAGATCGAGTAATTTCTAAAAATTTTTCATTTAATATTTCTCTATCAGTTAGTGATGGGACATCACATTGCACACTGGGATTTTTCAGTCACAAGTAGAGGTTTAATAAATTTCTGTGGGTTTCGCCAATGAGTTTCTTATGAAAAAGACATATATAATTTTTAAGAATGAACGGAGATGAAATTTGTGACCACCGGGAGTCTGTGCTGTTCATGAATAACTAATCAAACAAATTTAATAACCTTGATTCCTTTCTGAAATGAGGTATCTTTTTCATGTGCTCACTGTTGAGTGAAACTGCTGTGATTTGTTTGTTTTTATTTAATTACATATCTTTTTCTTGTGATCACTTTTCAGTGACAGTGCTGTGATTTGATTGTTTTTTTCGTTAATTTTTTTGATTTTTGAGAAAATTGTTAAAGGGCGTGGCTATGTTTCAAGCCAAAACGAAGACCATGCCCATACACATTTTTATTGCTAATTTGTATATTAAAGTGTTAAAGTATTCCTGAGTTATGAGCAAGAATAACCAAAATTGGGGGTTTCTCTGAACCAGTGTGTCATTTTAATTTGCTGCTGAAAATTGCTTTAAATAAATGGTAACACACGATGATACATTAAAATACAATGGATACTGCTTCACAGCGATCACAATAGTAAACAGCCCAAAGAAGGTTAACTTTAACATTGTTAAAGAAGGATATCTAATAAAAACTAATGGAATGACTCCAATGCAGTTATGTTGATTTTATAACAATAGTGAAATTGACATTTTTGTAATTTCTAAATCGATTAGGAAATTCAGGCAAAGTCAATTTTATCAAGCAGAAAATCAAACCGTAGCTGTGTTTGTTTTGTTTTTCTGCTTGAGAGAATTCCTTTTGTTTATTTGGCTGATCGCTTTAAAATTGGTTTGTTAATTTCAACATTGTTATATAAATGTTTCCCTGCTACTCATGAAATCATCTGTTTCAGTCACATGATTTTGACGATGAGTATCGATGTCAAAGCCTCTTGCTTTGTAGAAACTCAAAATGCATACTTTTATTTGGAGTAGCTTGACGATTATTTAATCAATTTTGCCAAGCAAACTATTAAGCTTTAAGCTGACTCATCTTCTATAACACTCATGTAAAAGCAAAATTGTCAGTGATTAAGCTCCTTCGCAGCAGTTTTGCAAACGTTTGCCTTCTGGGATGCCTTGGGTAAGGATTCTAATTACCTTTATGAGTTAGCAAGTTCAGCAAAACTGCATTCAAATTGCAGTCAAGTTTCTAAGTGTATTCCTTTACTCCCAAAGCTCACTGGGCTCAAGTGATTTGCATGAGAGGTATTTAATAATATTTTTCAACTTTGCAACAACTAATTATTGGCAATTTTTATCTCAGCTGAAGCTAATTTTATGGTGGATAGAGAGTATCTTGAAAATGTGCGAAAGAATGCATTACTAAAAGTGAAGGACAAAAATGTTTCCAAGGATGTGAGGTGAGATACTTTCAATATTAACTTTTATTTTTGATATAAAGCATTAAACAAGATAAATCTTTATCAAGAGGGTGGAAGCAAAATCACAAACACTATATACTTTTAATATGCTCTAATTGTTCATTAACCGTAAGTTTTTTTGTATTGTATTTTTGATAGTAATGAAGGAACGTTCGCATTTTCGCGAAGCTTTATTCCCGCGAAATTTTTTAAATATGCTTTTCGCAAAAGTTTATTTCTTTTCTTCTTTTAAAGAAAATTTACGAGAGTGTACATCTGCAAATCACGTTTTTGTTTTAATTTTTAATTTATTTTGAGACTCGAATGCTAATATTCTGTATACTTTTTATTTTGACATAGTTTATGTAGGCCTGCTGAAGAAGATTATATTTTGCTCCTTTTACAAATTTTGTTTCTCATAAAATATTCCATATCGGTCGATTCACAAACACGTATGTCTGAAAACCGCCACACATTTGCGAAATCCAAAAAAAATGTCGCCGCACAACGAGCAAGTTCTGCGTTCAAATCACTGCGTTTTCTTTCCTCGTGTGGACGTGAACACATCTCCAGCACAAGGTATATCGAGGAACACAAATGACGTAAAAATTAATTCAATATTCCATAAAATCGCACCGTCATCTTTCGATCGTTTGTGGCGATCGAGAAAAGATTATTTCGATAGTGAACGTAGAGAACATACACCATTTCCAGCTGCATAGTTGGACGCTTCAGTGTTTGAAAGTTTTATTAAAAATCGCCGTTGCTTTTAGTATATATTTTCAATATTGGATTGCATTGATGGGTATGCTTGTGATGAGGTGTTTGCTCTATGATTTGTTTGTAAGGACATTCTATTTTTCGAGGCAATGGTGGCTGATTAGAAAATGTGTGGCGGAAAAAGCGAGGAGGGTGACGAAAGTAATCAGCAACCTCCGTAATTCTCCTTTTCACTTGGAAAAGCGAGGGAATCGTGTAATACGTGATCACAGCAATATTGTTTTGTTTGCCATTTTAAAAACTTTTCCGCGAACATACAATGCACGGAGCAGTGAGGAATCGCGTAAAGGACAGACATCGTCTCAGTTGACTGGACATCAATTCACGGGAATAAGTTTCATCTAAAGTTAATGCTCGCGAAATGTTTTGCATCTGCTCTTCCGCTAAGGTTAATTCTCGCTAAAGCAAAAAGCTCGCGAATTTTGTTGTCTCGCGAAAGTTTCCCGTACGTAGATGCACCCCTTAGAGGCACCAATTAGTTGTTTTGATATCGTATTATATATTATGTAATAATATACTGAGTGACCCAAAAATGCTAAGGATTTGACGGAGTGTAGTGACTAAAATATAACTTAAATAGCTCACAACTGGTTTCGTGTTAATTCACTGATAGTTAACTTACTAATGAATACCCTATTTAGCATTATTGGTTACCTACGAGCCCAGGTATTTATCTTCAAATCTCAAATTTGCCTTCACCTCAAAACAGAGATTTGGCTGAATGGCCTAAAGAAATTTATTTAGCAAGGGAATCATCGAGAGATGACCATGAATATCTTGAAGATGAATATCTCGGCTCATACGCCACCAATAATTCTAAATATGGTATTTTTCAGTAAGTAAACTATCAGTGAATTCTTACGAAAGCATTTGGGAGCCATTTAAGTTAACCTTTAGTCACTGCAGCCCATCAAATCCTTATCGTTTTTTTTTTTGTCACCCAGTATTTTTTTGTTGTTGTATTTTGAACACAAATACAAACAACAGTTATTTCTTGCTACTTAGATATTTCATTATATGGAATGATTTAACCATAATTGACTTATTGTGTTGTATTTCATGTATTTCATATGATACAATAAACAGCAATTATTGTGACTTGCTAGTTAGACATTGTATTACACGGAATAATGATTAACTTGCTGTGTTGTATTTCAGATACTACTACAAACAATTACTTTGACTTGTCACTCAGACATCATATTGAGTGGAATCATCATTTATTCATTGTTATGTATTTCAGATACTACTACAAACAAAAACTACTACTGTGACTTGCTGCGTAGACATTGTATTACATATAATAATGATTGATTTGTTGTGTTGTGTTGTATATCAAATACTACTATAAACAACAGCTATTGTGACATGCTACCTAGTCCTCGTATTATATTAAATAATGATTGGCTGATTTTGTTGTGTCAGATATTGCTATATTATAAGCAGTAACTATTTATCGGTGTTTATACATTGTATAAATTGGAATAATGGTTGATTTTTTGTGTTGTATTTCAGATACTACTATGAACAACAATTCATGTTATGTGCTACATAGTCATTGTATCATATGGAATATTAAGTGATTTACTGTGTTGTATTTCAGATACTACCACAAACACAATTACTGTAATGTGCTACTTAGTCATTGTAAAATATGCAATAATGATTGATTTATTGTGTTGTATTTCAGAGGCTACTACAAAAAGCAATCAACTCTCATTTCATTGCTCCTTGATGAAAAAGAAGAAGGGAAAAATGCAAGCGACCTACTGGACGCTGTTGCGTTGGCTGGAAAAATATCATTTCTTGCCAATTTAGTGAGTACTACAACATTTTATCATTGTTTACTTATGAAGAAACTGATGCTGCTACAACTGATTTGCAGCTTAATAAATAGAAGCGACTGCCTGTAATTTTAAATTAGTTTTAGTTCAAGTGTTAGTTATGAGTGCAAACTAATGTTGAAGTAGAGTAATAGATAATAGAAAATGTAAGTTTATTCATCTCAAAATAATATCAGTTTCGATAATGGTTATGATGACATTTTGCAGAAGCAAATTTTTACATAGAATTTTCAACTACTGCATACTTAAAGCAACGTCATAGCCAATCCCATGGAGATTGCAACATCATAAGAGAATTCGGTATTTGTGAGATTATTAACTCTTCACAGAAATTTTAGAAATTTTTTACAAATACGGTAAAAACACGCATAAGAAAACCTCCATGCCCAAACCTTGCATCACTTTTGACAAAATTGACTTTAAAAGAAAGAATATTTCCATTTGAAATCAAGACAACTATCGCTAGCAATCACAATTTTAGCGATTTTAGATATCACCAGCAATCACAATTGACTCGTTACAACTGTTGTTTTATGTGTGTTGTTATGACTTTACAAATCGTTATAACTCATTGCACAGTAGTACAGTTACAGCCATACAAATTGCAAAATTTTACCTGATCTGATTCTGTGTCTTGCTCAGGGCCCATCTTCACAGGATGACCAATCAAGAAACACCTCTTTAGCTCCATTGCTTAACCAATTCGTTGTGGATTTCCCTGTGAAGATGGTAAATTTTTTCATGACGAAATATTGGTAGGAACCAAATTTATTTGTACGACAATTGTACATGAGAATGCGATGAATTTCTTTAGCATTGAGTTGACCATAGGTAAGAAAAAAAATAAGCTCTTTTGTGCCGGATTGCATGATAATCTTAGAAAAAGTGCGCTCAAATTTGAACCGTGTGAAAGTGCGCGATCTTGATCGTTTTTTTTGCGTTTATGATGACTGCAAGTTTCCCTGCCAGCGCTACAAAAAGCAGATTGAATAGAATACAATCGTCGAGTAGTGGCCATTTCATGAATGAATTTTTTATTTATCTAAATCAAACCAAGGCTATTTACGCTTTGCCTAGGCCACAGTTTCTTTTCGAAGAATTTATGAGATTGGCCATGATTTTGGGTTTTGGAAACAGCATTTTAGGATATCAAGAGTATCAGTGAACTACATCCGCGTTTCAGTAGGAGTCACTTCACAGCGGTTTTTAACCTATTGAGTTCTGTGAATGTTTAAAATTCGTCCGGTGAAGATGCAAATTTCAGAAATCGTTCAACGTGACAAATGGGCGCTTAGACCAGATATGACGTTTATCATACTAGGCCCCATGGCATAAAGGTTTGCAATGGGTCGTCAATTATCAAGCAATACATGCAAACGCATGATTTATTTGTAGCTTCTGGTAATCGCTAAAGCCGTAGCTGTTGGACTCTCAGGCTCATTATCAATTATATCCAGTCTTGTGGACAGTGCAGTTGATCTGGTGTCTGGTTTTATTATTTGGTACACCAGCAAAACTATGAGGAAAATCGACATCTACAAGTATCCAATTGGTAAATTTTTGACATGTAATTTTTCACTTTTTAATTTTGAAATTTTGATTTTAATTTTCGGCTTGATTTTTGGCTTTTGACGTTCGTTTAAGGTTTCCTTTCATGAAAACATTTTGTTAATCTTATTTTAAAAATTGTTTCACACAAGCAGAACTGTAAAGAAAGTGAATATTTAAAAGTATCTAAATGGTAATTTTTAACAATGCAATTTTTCACTTTTGCAGTTATTGGAAATATTCAAGATAGGACAGTTTTGAATCCATGAAATGTGTCCTTTTCCAAACATGCTGGACCTATCTTGAACCCATATTACTATTGTGATTATGTCGTGCATCATGGCGATTGATTCGACTCTTGCCATTTATATTCTTTTTCATATATCTAAAGATTTATGAAATCCTTATTTTCTGTAAGATCTTGAACGTTCTGTCTCTTCTAATATATATTCTTCAGTCACCAGAAATGTGTCTTTTTCCAAACAGGCCGAACACGTCTTGAACCCATTACCATTGTGATTATGTCGTGCATCATAGCGAGTGATTCGATTCTTGTCATTTGCATTACTTGTTACATATCTAAAGATGATTTGTATCCTTCTTTTCTGTATGATCTTGAACGTTCTGTCTCTTCTAATATATATTCTTCAGTCACCAAAAATGTGTCTTTTTCCAAACAGGCCGAACACGTCTTGAACCCATTACCATTGTGATTATGTCGTGCATCATAGCGAG
>JAYJMH010028112.1:0-17728 GCA_036873815.1 Phacellophora camtschatica
ATGTCTTTCACCATTGCATTCTCTCATTTCTCACCTGACCTTTGGTACTCTGACTGACATACAGCACATGTCGCCATCTTTTCTTTCTTTCAAAGTTCAAGGTTCACGATGCATCTGAACGAGGCTAAAAAGTTTTTTCTTTTCTTCTTTTTAAATTCTTTTTCGAATTTTCGTCAAAACACTCCGCCTCCGCAAAAGTTCTCTGCACACTGCAATCAACCTTCATAATATTCTTCATCCACACTAACAGGAACGATCATAATCTTTGTACAGCTCGTGTGATTTTGGTATATCCTTTTCCCTTGTAGCCTTTAGAAAATTCATCAGTTCCTTTCATTTTGTACTCAACTTCGACATTTCTCACTTTTCCGTCCTTTCCAGGAAATGTCTCCGAGACTTTACCCAATTTCCAATCACCTCTTATAGCATTAGAGTCTTGAATCAAAACTATATCTCCAATTTGAACATTTTTTTTCTCAACATGCCACTTTTGACGGATTAACAAACTTGGAGAAAAGTCCCTTGTCCACTTTTTCCAAAAAGCATCTATAATTTTTTGAATGAATTGTCTTCTTTTTAGATCTCTTGTTTCTCTGAATGGCCCGCTAGGAATACGCGCTGTTGCTCTGCCGAGTAATAATTGATTAGGGCAGAAATAAGTTCCATCATCTGGTTGCTGGGGATTACGGCCTATAGGTCTCTCATTCATAATATTTGCTACTTCGTAGAATACGGTCATGAATTCTGAAAACATCAATACTTGAGAGCCTATTGCTACTGTCAATGCTTTCTTTACTGATCTGAGTAATCCCTCTGAATATGCATTTTGCCATGGCGCATCTGATGAACAGAAATTCCATTCCAGAGAATTATCAGCTCCAAATTGTTTCAACTGTTCTTTATCTAGTCCCTTAATTACAGACCTCATTTCCTTGCTCGCTGCCAATAATTGAGAACCAGTATCCGAGAATAATTTCGAAGGATATCCCCTTATTGACATGAATCTGCGAAGAACAATTAAGAATCCATCCGTGCTATAATCTACTGCGATATCAAGATGGACAGCTCGACTCAGAAGGCAAGTGAATATCAAGCCATATGCTTTACCTCTAGATCTCTTGTTTACTTCCCCTTTGATGACATATGGGCCAAAGAAATCTAAACTTGTGCTATGCCAGGCTGGTGCTGGACAGAGTCTTTCAACTGGTAATGGACCCATTATTTGTGAGTGAACTTCTTTTGCATACTCTTTACACTTAACGCATTTATTCCTGATTGACTTCAATATATGATGTATTTGTGTTATCCAATAAGTGAACCTAATTTTGCAAGCAGTTGCAGCAATTCCGGGATGATCTCTTGAATGAATCTGTTCCGCATATAATCTTGAAAATCTATGATTGTGAGAAAGCAGTATAATCTCTTGATGATCATAACTCATCTCTAACATTCCACTTGCTCGACCTCCTACTAGAATAATACCATCTTCTCTCATCCTTGGGCAAAGTCTAACTAATTTTCCTTTACAGAACTGTTCATGTAAAGTTTTCTGTGCATCTTTAGCCCAAATCATTTCAGCAGATTTCAAGGCATCTAGATCAGGTAATATGGATATATTCTTCAAAGACAATCCCTTTTTTCTGTCGAACACTGATTTTATCCTTGCTGTGACATTTAGTAACCTCTTAAAACTCGAAAAACTGTTAATATCTATTGAATTGCTGCACGATGGCTCAATTTTGATATTACTAATGAATACTCTTTTTGACTGTTCGGGCAAGTCACATATTGGAGATTCTAATTTTAATGGCCAATACTTTTCTTGTAGCTTAAGGAAGTTAGGCCCATTTTGCCAAATACTGTCCTTGCCTAAAGCACTAGCGCTCTTTCCTCTTGATATCCAGTCTGCGATATTCAATTTTCCTTCCACCCAGTACCAATCTAAAGGATTAGTAGCTTCCTGGATTTCACCAACACGCACTGCAACGAATGTGTTGAAACCGTATGAATCTTTCTGGATCATTGCTCTGACTATTTCTGAATCTACTATGAAATAAACCTTTTCAAATATAATCCTTGTCTCTTTCTTGATAAATTCAAAAAGCCGCTTGGTTAGAACAGCCCCACTAAGCTCAATACGGACAATGGTAGATTTCTTAAGAGGTGCAAGCCTACTCTTATATGCAACCAGGCTGCTACTGAAACTTCCATCATTCAACTACCATCGAATATATGCACATGCTCCATATGCATTTTCTGATCCATCACTGAATATTATTAACTTTGGTTTTCCTTTAGCATTTTCCGGCTTGATACTTCGACAAAAGTCAATATTTTCCAAATCGAACAGCTCTCTGAAAAATTCCACCCATTTGATTCTAAATTCTGATGGTATGGGGTCATCCCATCCCAGTGATTTCATATCATCATTGCAGAAATTTCGTAGCAGCATCTTTGCCTTTATTGTGAATGGCGTGACAAGTCCCAACGGGTCATACATTCCGTTAACTTGAGAGAGAATGATCCTTTTAGTTAAAGCAATTGGTATATCCATAGGAATTTGATCTCTACTTAAGTTCGGAGCACTTGGAATTCCATTTCTTTTTTGGGAAAAATTTAGCTGGGTCTTGAAAGAAAACTTATCCCTTTTTGAATCCCAGATAACTCCTAGTACCTTCTGGTTGGTTTGACCTTTCATAAACTTTGTTGCATCATCACAAGATTGCTTGCTTGTAAATTCCTTTGTATTGTCTGAACAACATTATTTTGTATTTAATGAAAGATCCTCATTATCATCTGATATAATCCACTTTTTGATTATGAATCCTCCTTGTTTTATCAATTGATCAATATCTTTAGTAAGTTTCTCTGCTTGCCTCTGATTATCAACACTATCGATTATGTCATCCACATAAGAATTTGATTTTATTACTTCTGCAGCTTGAGGGTAGTCATTTCTTCCTAACTCTGCTGTCTTTCTGAGTGCTAATGTAGCTATGTTTCCTGCAGGGCGATCTCCGAATGAAACAGATGTCATGACATACTTATCTGGTACATCTTCTACTTTCATGTCCCTCCAAAGAAACCGGTGCGTATTCTGGTCAACCTCCTTGATTTTTACGGCATGGTACATTTTCTTTATATCTCCGCTGATAGCTACCCTTTTTCCCCTGAAACGAATCAATATTCCAAGAAGGTTATTAAGAAGATTTGGACCCTTTGCCCAATATTCATTTAATACATGTCCTTTAAATCTTGCAGACGAATTGAACACTATTCTACAGGGTGTAGATGCTGACACTTGTTTTAACACTTCGTGATGGCTAATGTAATGAACAGGTCCATTGTATGCACATAACTCAGAGGGTGATAACTTGCGAGCCACATTTCTTTCCAGCATATCTTCCATTTGCTTTTGGTACATTTTTGCATATTCTGGATTTTTAGATAATCTCTTTTCTGTACTCCTTAATTTTGCAAAAACTGCGCTGAAGTTGTCTGGAAGTTTCTTAGGGTCCTTGATCCAAGGATAGTGTGCCACCCATGAACCCTTCTCTAAGGAAAGTCCATCTTCTATTATCTTTAATTCTCTCTCTTCTTTAATAGTATAACTTTTCCCTCCAACAGGAAAATGTCCACATTTACATCCACCACATTTTGGGGAACACTGAACTCCTAATGACTCTGCATCAAAAAAACTTCCATCGTCACATTCAGAACACAAGGAACATTTACATGTTGAACTAGTTTATTACCATTGGCACCAATATATGGATGGGAGCCACCCAAGCACATTCCAAAACAGTTCTTTAACAACAATAGTTGATCTGCTGCCGGCTCAGGTATGGGATGATATTCCGCATAATCAAACCCACTGAGAACATCTACCTCTCCCAAAGGCTGAATAATTTGCTCCTTGGTAACTCCCCTAAACAAATGAAGAACTTCTTTTAAATTTATCTTGGGAATGCTTGTCGATATTTTATCAATACCATAAACCTTAAACTCAACAACATCGCCATTTTTCTTTATTTCTAAGTTACAAATGCATGACTCCACTTTTTCTTTCTCTCTACCAACTTTAACAATAGAAATATCAACTTTTCTTCCACATAGACCTAATTGATTAGCTTTATTAAACGTAATCAGACTAACAGTTGCTCCAGAATCATTCAGCTCATAGCGAGATTTGGTATCAGATATCACTGGCATCAACTGTAAAACACATGATCCAAACAACTGTTTATCATCTTGAGCCAAATGAAAAGAAGATCCTCTCGTATCAACATCATTGTGAGATTCTGACATAATGTGAAGGCTTGGATGGTGGTAAAAAGGGCATTGCTCTTCTTTACATTTTCTGCGAAATTTGCAATCCGAAGATCGATGACCTTTTCTTAGGCATGACCAACAAGCACGGCTTTCTTTCACTAATTCAATCCGCTCCCTTGGTTCTTTGTCTAGATATACACGACAATTTGCAATTGTGTGATTATCTGTATTGTGCAGCCAGCATCTTGTGTATCCATTTCTTGCAACAAACTGATTTTCATTACTATCATTTTCATCAGCTGATATTTCTTCAACATGATGAGCAAATCTTCTGATATGTCTCGCACCACTTCTTAAATCCATCGATTCGTATTCTATGATTCTTTTTTGCTCCAACAGAAATTTCAAAAAGTGAGGAAACTTATCTTTTGCATCTACATTGCTATCAGATTTATTGACAGTTTTTGACCATTCACGTTTAATTTCTCTAGGAAGTTTCTCTTCAATCATACTAACTGTGGTGACATTTGATATTTCATGTTCAATTCCAATTCTTCTTAAATCACGGTAACCTTTTTCAACAACCTCAATCAGTTCCAAAAAACCTTTGTCGTCTCCTTCTCTTATTGAACGAATTCTTTTAATATCGTACATAACTACGTCTGCAAGTCTCGATGGTCTGCCATATCTATCGTCAAGTCTTTTCCACATTTCCTTTATATCATCATACACATTTTTAACAACCTCCAATGGTGTACTTGCTAAACACGATCTCAGTGCATAGGCAGCTGAATCATCTGAAATCATTTGTGGCATCACTTGTTTTGTAAAATCCGATTTGAATCTAGGATAATCTCTAATCTTTCCATCAAATGAAGGCATTTTCATCCTTTCTAGACTAAGACCACTGAATTTTTCATTTTGATTTTTCTTAGTACTATCTTCCAATAATGAACCAAGTTTATAATTCAATGACGAATATATCTTGTGTAGATCTTTCATCCAACCGATTTCGCTTTTGGCTTGATCACCACTGAGAATAATTATGAGATCTTTTTGGGCTGACTTACATTTCTCAAATTGTTTTTTTAAATCATTCTGTGCCTCTCGAATAAATTTTGTTGCTATATGGTCCTTCTTACTCTCGGAATAATATAGTTGTTCCAGATTTTTAATTTCTTGGTAAATTTCGGTTTCTTCCAAAAGACGTAATTTTAAAGCTCGTTGAACAGACTCTTTTGTTTCTTCTTCCTTTTTTATTTTAGCAGATTTGCAGGCAAATTCATTTTCGTGTCTCATAAATTCTTTCACTGTCTCTTCCTTTGCTCTTTGAAAACCTTTCCTTTTCAGCTCCTTGAAATAATTCATCCAATTCATTAATCCAAATATCTTCCTGGTTGATATCAAACTGATCTCCAATGCTATCTAATAACGCTATATATGCTTCATGTTTTTCTTGTACCGTGTTCCACAATTTTCTTAACTCTTCATATCTGTCTTTTATTATTTCTATATCACCTCCTTGTGCAATACCATTCTTCGTTCTGTTTGATTTTATCCAATGTGGTAATCATTTTCCAAAAAGCTTTGTTTAATTAGATTGTCAATTCCTTCAGAATGAAACCAGTGCTTGAAATATATCGGGCAAACAGATTAACGCAAAAAATACTCCATAGCTGACACATATAAGTGCTGCAACATGATTATGATCAAGTTTCAAACCTACAAATATTGATAAATATCTATTAAATATAGTACAACATGTAATTAGGATTAGCTACGATAAATGGAAATTAATAATTAATATTAAAGTTATTCATACACTTTCGTCTCCCAATGGCTTCCAATGGTCTGCTGCCCTTCATGTTCCAATGTCTTTCACCGTTACATTCTCTCATTTCTCACCTGACCGACATACAGCACATGTCGCCATCTTTTCTTTCTTTCAAAGTTCAAGGTTCACGACGCATCTGAACGAGGCTAAAGTGTTTTTTTTTTCTTTTCTTCTTTTTAAATTCTTTTTCGAATTTTCGTCAAAACAGTAGCATTGTTTCTAAGAAATCTCGCTGCCAAATAAATTTTTCTCCTAAAAATAAAAGTTACAACATACAATAATTATGCAATGTTATTTCTTAAATACTAGGACAATAGATCGAGTTAATTAATACTCAACAAGGAATATTTGAGATAGGAACCTTGATTCAAAACCCTATCCTCGTTTAGAAGGAATTTATTTGAACGACATTGTAACAAATTTCGAAAACTAATTATCTTGAAATTAAGATATATGTCAAATTACTCTTTTCTATTAAAGTTATTAACTCACCAAAATATAACCATGAACAATGCGATGCCGTATATATAAATGTCATAGAAAGGTACTGTGAAAAATGCAACAAAATTTCCCAGTTTTGAAATTTCTAGCAGCACCAACGAAAAAAGGGTCAAATTAGTTATCGAGCTGTCCAACAAGGCTGTTAATTATTGTTTCGTGTTTCTTTTTCATGTTTCTTTTTTTGTTCCGTTTCCTAGTGATTTGAAGTTGAAAGAACATTTAGTCTTTCTGTTAATTTGCCTCTCAAATCTGGTACTATATGAATTGTCTTCATGAAGCTATCCACTGTTTTTACATATGTACTGAAGCCCCTTGCATCAGCCGGCCTCTAACTTTGACGTCTTTGTTAATAGTATTTTCTGTGATAAGGTCACCATGGATTGTAGAGAAGGGCTCACCAGACAATGATCCACCAAATCCGTTCTTGCCAAGATCATCCCAAGCCATTCTTTCTGTCGCCTTTATGTCTAATAGTCTGACATGTTGATATGTCAAGTAACGCGAGTAATTTGGGTGGCCAAAGGAAAAACACTTTGGAGTTAAGGCTCGCTCTGCGGCAAGGCGGCGCTCAATTAAATGTTTTCTCACGGAGCTAACACGACAGAGCATTGCAGATACATCACACATATACTCGACTATCATCTTTTATTGGGCTCCAGTGGTGTGAAGCAGATTTGCTAGAAGGATTCTAAACTCTGGCTTTTGTATCACGGCTGCGAGGTTTTCCGATGATGGCTTTATCCTCAAGTCTTCAATGCTTTGCGTGAACTCAGTTGTCATGTTGTTTAATGATGGCCTTCCATTGCTTGGACAGCAAGTCCTTCTGTGATTACTTCTGAATTAATCCACCAACTGTTTAAATCCAGGCATCCAAACTAAGATTGTGTGAAAGCCTCCCATTAGTGTAATGATCTTATCATATCTGTCTTTGCGCATCCAGGAAATGATTAGGATCTTGGAGTTTTTTCCTCATCTCATGAATAGCTTGTTGCCTAATCTCATAAATATTGAGTCTTAACTTTCATCTTAAAATCCTGGGAAAAAGGGGTAGCTCTTTGCGCTTTCGTGGTATCTTAAAAGATCCATAGTCAGGCTTCTCTTCATTGATTATCTCTGTCGCATCCGCATCTGCGGCACTGACAATTTCTGTTGATTGGACATCGGTATCTGAAACATGGAAAATCGTTCCAGTTGTGTGATGAGTTGTGTTTGAACCAGTTAACGTTTGCTGCCTGCCATGTAAATTGTCGAATGTAACATGAGCCGTTTTCCCGGGGGGGGGGGGGGAATCTATGGGGTAGCATGTGCTTTTATTGCATTTTCACATCATTTGCCCAAGCATTGTTTAGTAGCCTTGGGTCACTGTACGAAATGCCAAGACCAGCATGGTAAAGAAGGTGTGATGTTTCTCTACTGCCTGTCGGTCTATGAACTGTCAAGTTCAGGGTTATGTTTAGCGGGGCAGCCTGGTCATGACTTGCCATTCCCTCCCAACTTTGGGATATTGCAGATATGTTCTGGACATACGATTTACCAACCGTGACTAAACCAAAATCATTTTTTGGGGCATTTGTGTTACGGACATGGTTATTGCATTGAAAATACAGGGAAGTGGGGTAAGGTTCTCCAATGATTTTGACAGTTGGTCTGGTGTTGGTGGCCAATTAACAGGCTGTTTGTTCTCTAGCTTACGCCGAACGAGTTGAGCAAAGGCTCTTGTGAGATCATCCTATCTAAGGTTGTGTCCCTTTAAAGCTGCTTTTACATAAGTACCTGGGCCAACTTCAGAGGAATAAGCAACAAATTTACCTTCAACTGTCAAAAATAAAAGCAATTGCTGGAAAGCATCCTTCAAATGCCGTTTGAGAAGACTTGTAAACCTTATAGGTGGTGTTTCAAGACCAAAGTCCAGATTTCCCTCTTCTAAATCTTTGAGTAGCTCTATCATGAGGTAAGACTCCTTTTCATCAATAACTTTACGTCTGAACGTATCATTAAAACTCTCGAGTACTCTTAGCTTTTCCTTTTCCTTTCCATCGCCTTTTTGTGGTTCTTTGCTTACGTAAGTGAAACCACAATAACATCCCATATGATAAAATACATCCGCTGCAAATACGTCATGTGATGTTCCGCTAAGAAAGATGTCTAGTCGCTTGGCAGCTTCATGATATCTATCAGCTTCTTTGTTGAGCTTAGTTGACAGCAACCTGCAAGTCTCCCATTGTTACATGGCTTCTCATTGCACTCACACTTCTTGTTACATGTGAAACATGTCCCTTTTACCTCTTTTCACATACCCTTTTTTCCTCACCTCAATATCTGTTCTTTCACTTGACTTTTCCATGTCGGTTTCATTGGTTTCACTTTGGAGTTTCTCTGATTGCTCCCGTTTACATATATCATAGTATCTACTCATGTGAAAATTCACCTTAAAGACTCTTGCATTACAGAAAAAAAATATGAGATAGCTATTCGGGGTTGAAATTCACTGAACTAGTTTCTAATTCAAGATGATAGCACATGCCATACATATTTTTGTTATCTCAGTTGGGTAGCAGTTTCAGAAAATTTGGTCTTGATTTAGGCCATTTTTGAACATTTATTGAAATGGCTCTCTCTAAATCTCTAGTAACTTCAGAGCGGATTGCCAACTTGAGCAAAATAGATCTGTCATCTAAATAAACATGCTTGCTACATATAACAAGTATATACACGCCATTATATCAAATAACATGATAATTTACCGCCATCAGACAATAAATTTATTCACAAACATCCATTATTGAAAGCATGTTGAAGGAAAGAAATTCGGTTCAATTTGAGTCTATTTAACAGTCCTCTCAGTTCTGAGATTTTGACCCCTGGTTAGAATGTTTACGGAACAGTACTTATTTCTTTCTTGTGCTTAAATAACAGCTGTGCTTTGGTGTTTAACATGAAATTATGAAAACTAATAACAAATTAACTGCAATAAATGCAACCATTTTGAATTCTACTACCATTTTGGATTTTTCTACCATCTCTTACCCATTAGTCAACTAAATTTACAATGAGATTTAAATGAAATTAATTTTAGCCCGCATTTACAGCTATTCTGCAGGATTCAACTCATTGGAGAAAGCTTACTTTATCCCTGAACTACAGCAGTACTCCTCTATTAGGTCTGATGACATCAACATAAATAAAATTTTCATCACAAATTAAAAATTTATATACTATTGGATTTAGTGTGATAAATTTGGACGCATGATAGGAAAATCAACGAAAATTTTACGTTTGTGACATCAGCAAAAAACACCACTTCCGCTCAAAAATCCAACATGCCCAAAGTGAAATTTGATTCCAGCATGTCTCAAAGCCCCAAATCAGTTTCCAAAAGTTTGACTAGAAGGTTTCTTCGCATTTTTCAATAGAGACCTGTCTATTACGGTTAGGGAAAATATTGAAAGTTATTAATATTTTGAACTTTTAAAAAATTCTCAAATAGGTGGAAATTTCGTTGAAGTTGTGTATTACAGTGATCAGTGTCTGAAAACTTAATCATTCCGTTTCATAGCAAATCAAATGACTGCTAATCAGAAATTTGCAAACATATATATTGTTTCTTTGTGAAATGATTAAATAACTGTTACATTAATTTTAATAAAACGTTAATTTTCCAGTTAAAACATAATTAATTATAATCAACTCTGTAGTCAGATGTGTGTTAACTCTATATTAAAGTGCATATGATACGAATATTGTTTACCATTTATACATTTATAATATACCTTTTCTAGTTTTTGAATATAACTGTTTAACATTGATGTTTTTGTGGTAAAAGTGTCCATGAATTAACCAAACATTTTCATTATCTGTGACGAAATTAATTGGTAATGTGGAAATGATAAAAAATTTAAAATAAATGAGGATTGTTCTAAAACTATAGAAAGAAAAATCAATAAAAATTTGCATGGACAAGAACTGAATTTCAATATATATTGTCTAACACGAAAAATGACAATATGCCCTGTTTTCTATATTACTTTAAATAGTTTCTAACCAGCTGGATGATGTGAATAGTTCTTAACCAGCTGGATGTCGATTCAACATATCCAAATAAGATAATGATAAAATTAAAAGTCTGGCAACTTGTTTGTTGCTTGGCAACAATATGTAAATTTTCAAAATTTAGCTTACCGCTTAATTGTTTTACCTTTCAATTTTCATGGACATTGCTTATAATTTTCGAGTAATCCCCTGAGTTTTACTTTTTCTAACTTTCAAAAACCTGGTTCAATAATCCTGTATGTGAGGATGATTTTACATATCCTGTAGGTGACGACAAAGACGTGTACGAAAATTTGTAAGATACCTTCCAAAAGAATGTTGTTGCTAAAAATGCTAGAGTTATTCTGATAAACCCAATTCATCCAGAGTTACCTCCTTTCGTTGCAATTCTACAAGCAGTTTGCAACAAATTTGACCATGGGTTTGTTCGTCAACAGTGGATTGGATTACAAATTCTTTATAATCGCCACTTATTGTCTGTTCTTGGCCCTTTGGTTGGCCACTCATCCTCCGGGGATTCTAGACGAAGAAAACTTCACATTGCCGATTCAGTTTTGACTGATGGAACTCGTTATCAAATTAACCATGACAACTTTAAAATAACTGGCTTGCTTCAAAAATCGCAAGACAACATTTCTGTTCCTGGTTTTGTCTGACCAAGACTCCATTCATAATGCGAAGAAGCCTGACAATCATTTAATGCACCCATCTAGAGTGCTTCCTCTCGGGAGAAACATTTGCCATGTAAACGATTATCAGTTAATCTTGAAGTACGAGAAAATAACACAATTTGAGCACAGTCTGCAGCAAAGTAACATTAATCATAGAGACAGAATGAAATGGGAAAACGTGCAAAGGTTGTTGTTTACCAAGGTGCGAGAATGTCAGCAAAATATCCATTCGAGAATGTCTGCAAAATATCCATTCAAGTGCAAAATATCCAACAGTGCAGCCACAAGTAAATGTCATTGGCACTTTAGCATGTTTTGCAACTTTCTCAGAATTTGGTGACTGTGGCTATTTAGAACAAAAGATTTTGTGCTGAGAGAAAATTTTGTATCCAGGGAGACTGGAAAAAGGGCAACCAACAGTGACAAATATCACCAGAATTTTGCAACACGTGGGAAAAAGGTTTCAAAGAGTGTCAGAAAGAACTCAGTAAGCTTGGCATTACACTTAATAAAGATAGAAAAAGTGACCCCCAAAACAGAACTGGATTGATAATGACGAATTAGGGAACTAAACAGAGAATGAACCAGGTTATGTTGGAGAATATGATCGAGAAATTAAAGTTGTTGTTGGTGATTTTGTGGGCCAATATCCTGAGTTGGCTCTCCATATTCGGCAAATAGCTGGCGAGGAAGATAATTCTGTTTCAGACAAAGACGTCCTTGCCGAAGTTATGTCGAAAGTGAAATTAACAGTTAACACTCTTGATGTAGGAGAAATCCAAAGTCTACCGTGTTTGCAATGCTCAATAACTCACCTGGTGGATTATTAAAACACAGACTACGATGAGTAAAATCGAAACACAGCGTAACAATAGCATTTGCTCTATCTTCAAACGTTGCCAACAAAGTCGGATTGTTTGATGATGTTGCCGTGTATACGAAATAAAGTAAATGAGAAATAAAGTAAGAAACTTTGTCAAATTTAAAAAACCTGTGGCTTTGGACTCTCAGTCAAAATACCCGAACCTCCTGTTAACAATGAATTTTAATACAGAAGAAGACAACTAATACATGTTTCAAAAGCCAGTTCTGGTACAGTCAGGTCAAATTCAATAATAATGAAAATAAGGCTGACTTTTCATGAAAGCAAAAAATTCAAGTTGGACACAAATGATGCCAAATCATTGAATGAGTTCAAGAACAATATTTCGAAAAAGAAAGCGAAAAGGCAATCACTGGCAGCTTCTCAGCAGCAAAAGTGTGTTTCGGATTCCGTAATATCTTCAGAAGGCAGAATTGTGTTGGTGACAAGTGCTAGCACAAACCACAACGATCGGGAAGTTGGTCCCAGATGATGAGTTGTGATGTTTGAAGCAGAATGACTGTTAAAAACCAAATCGTTCCCATGTGGCTTCTGCTTTGTTGTTGTTGTTGTTGTTGTTGTGTTGTTTTGAAAAAGCAATGACTACTAAATTGTAGTAGGTATATGGTAGAGTCTGCACGCAGGCTAAGTGTACAGATATTAAACATGTGGTTGCTTGAGCTTGCTCTTTTTCTTGTTGGTGATGGTCAGTTAGTTTTAGCGCTCGGCTATCCGTTGGTTATATTGTTGTTGTAGTCATGAAAAACTTTCCAATCTTGCAGCAGGCCTGGTGTGCGCATTCATTCATTGATGGCACCAAACCAAGCTATTATTTTTTTTTAAATTAGGCCTAAGTTAAAGCGAATATATTTAAATTCAGAAGTTTGGAAATACGAAATAGGTGGTACCCATTCATTTCATAAAGAATAATAAAGGGGCAGGAAGTCATATGATCATGTTTGACATATCTCTTTGCATGTGAACATGAAGAAGAGGAAGATATCGACAGTATACCTTTGGCAAACCTGCAAGCAAGATTCGAGAAGGAACTTCCATTGGATCAGACCTCTCAAGCTATCACAAAAAAGATTACATCCATTCTCTTAAAAAACAACTATCTTCAAAATGAATTGAGCACAGCGACAAATTTTTTGTTGGTGTAAAACCAGGCCAGTGTCTGCGTACAAATCGTAGCCACTTTTGATATCTTCCAAGGTCGGTTGCTTTATCAGGAAAGTTATGAAAAGAAATACCTTCCGTGAACTGTGTATTTGTACAGCTAACCCAGTTTCTTGCCTTACTCACACTCGCCATGTTTTTCATACTGTTTTGTTGAATTCAATTTCGCAAGCCAAACACCAAATTTGCCAACTTTGACAAAAAAAACTATACAATGTTTTGAAATGTAGTTTTTTGTATTGGAAAGAAATTACAAATAGGCGTTATTTTCATTCATAAAATACACACGAAATATTTCAATGCATAAGCCCTTGAACTTTGAAATAAATGATTCTGAGAAAGTGTTGTTTCCAGTTTAGAAAGCCTTCAAAATATCAGAGAAAACCGGGATCCACGGACTAGGGTGAATGTGGCCCAGGACTGCAAGTGCGCCCGCGGGGGTCAAGACTGCTGTACTCTCTGTTTTTTCTATTTATCAATTTTGAAAAATTATTTCTTCTATCTTTCAGACAACCAACTGGCATGTCTTGAGATTTCTTTCTGCACATGTTTGTTTACAGAGGCATTTCGTTTCTTTCGCAGAACTTTCAAGATAGCATTTTACCATTTTACGAACGGACAGAACAAACTACCTAATTCGATTGTGGTTTAATAATAATTGTAATTACTATATCAACAAACCATAACTATGCTGCACCACCTCACGCCGGACCCTGTTTTTTTATGCAAAATCATACCATTCATTTTGGGAAAGCCCATAAATTCCCATCTCAAAATTGCGAAGAAATCGCTTCTTGCTTACTTGCATGGCGCTTCACAGGTAGTTTTAGTTATTATATCAACAAACCCAAACAATGCTTACCACTCCACAACCAGCGCTGTCTTTTCAAGCAAAAATCACACACCCTTCATTTTAGAAAAACCCATACATTCCCCCTTTTAAATGTCGTGTACTTTCATGGCGCTTTACATGTACTCTTAGTTTGCTTTACAGTTATTTAAAGGGCCCTGGTAAACATTGGTGCTTTGCAGCCATAGCATATCGTTGATACCCTGTGTTCTCTATTGATAAGTGGAACAGGCTTAAAGAGGATGTAAGAGGAGATGGAGGGAAACTAATGACTAACAACAGGGTTATACATAACCTTTCAGTTTTTAGGCACATACATTTGCTATTCTCAAAAGGTATGGGTTTATGCGCTTGGCGCAGGGGGGCCCATCAGGGCGACCCCGGTCCTTCCTCTCGATGTGACTACACCTCATGATTCATTTTGCCTTTGCCTAGAATTACAGAGAGTTAGCAGCTTTCGTCACACTTTCGCAGCAAGTATGACCTTGGTCTAAATTCCGAAACTGATCAGTCAGCATCAGAAACAGCATCATTAGCCCAGTACTAGTTTGCAAGCACAGGTAAGAACTACTAAATCGCAACTTGGTCTTCATTGCTACGAATTGGAAAAAGATTTGGGTGGTTTAACACTGCCTCGTAACGATTCTGGTCTTTTTTGATGAATTTAAATCCAGTCTGCACCCGCCCCTGAAGCTGGTTGCTTTTTGCCTATAGCTTTCCAATATCGGAAACATTACATGATTATAAATAATTTACATCCAGCCTGCACCAAAAGTTTTGATTTTTACCAAGATCTTATGTGCACTACCAAAGCCTTCCAAATCAAATGAGAAGTCAAGTGTCGCAGACAGTATATGAGTCATATAAGCTTCTAATGTTTCATAGTATATTGAAAAATATTTAATTCTTTTTTTTTTGTGTCTAGATCACTCAAAACCAAGGTGTCCCACATGAAGGCAAAAATGCAATTACAATTTCTTTCACCAGTACCAGAAAGAATATCAGAATCAACGTGCTTTAATTCACCAAGTGTTGTTGATGCAACCATAGTTTTCTATATTTATATGTACCTCCACCCTCTCTTATTCCATCTCAACCTCTTAATGAGTATCATGTTTGGTGTATTAAAGCTGCTGTCTACAACAATTCGAGCAGCAATGCTTTATAGTTTTTGCAGATGGTTAATTTTAGTTGAGCCAGAAAAATGCGGCTCAACAATTCATGTGTTAAGTGTATTTTATGTCTTCAGACTTGGTGGAAACGACCTTGATTTGCTCTCCCCCCCCCCCGTCCCCCAATCCAGGGAATTGTCGACCTAGATACCCACATACTGGGTCTACCTTATTATTAGAAAATATATCTAGCTTATTATCACAGATTTTCATATCTAGGAATTCATATAAATTGTTGGGAGTCTTGTGCGTATTTTTTGTGGAAATGAGCATGAATGAGCAAGTTCCATATACTTCATAACTTATTAATGCACTAATGTTTGCTGAGAAGATCTCGGACTATATCAATCTTGGACAATGTGACTACAACCTCCAAACCACCCATTAATGCCATTACAAGCACAAAACCATCCCATCATGCCAATCCAACCATAAAACCACATCATCATGCCATTACAACCTCAAAACTATCCCAACCTTCCATTACAACCACAAAACCACCCATTAATGCCATAAACACAAAGCCATCCCATCATGCCATTAAAACTACAAAAACATCTCCACACCCCAAACCAAACATCAAACAGCCACTGCCAACCAAACCACATCAACTTTCACAACACTCACATAACATACATCTACCACCCATTGAAACACAGTGTTTCTATCTACAATTAATATCCATTACAAACGATATATCTATATTTTATCATAGTCTTTAATGCATTTAGGATTATTGTTTTATTTTTATTGTTCACGGCATACCTCTAAGGGGACCATTATGGAATCAAGATCTTTTCGATCTTTTAGTGCTATCATCCCTGCCACTCTAGTTTAGGGGTATGTATTTTTAAATTTGTTTTTATGTATTTATTTCTTATTCATTCATTTCTTATTACTTTACGAATTGTGGAAAATTTTATCCTTTTATTTAAATTTTAAATTGTAATTTTAATCAGTGGCAAAAATAAAACTAACTAACTAACTAACTAACCCCCCTTAACCAGAACCTTATTCTTATTTGATTGATGCAAAATAATGTTTTTGAATTTTGAATTCTAAAATTTTCTTATCATTTAATCAAATTGTTAGTAAATCTATGAAAATTGCTTAATTAAAGTAGACTAATTTTCCGTAAAATTGAATTCTGAAATTTTTCATATTTACAATTTTAAGCTTATTTTTTCCCTGAAAATATTTGATGTTTTGCTGAGTTTTGGTTGCTGTGAAGGCGCTACATTGTACCGTCATCCATATGCGGCAAATCTCCTTCACTTTCTCTTCAAAACTCTTGAGAGGAAAGGGGTGTGCGAAAAGGTGGCAATAGAAAAGCTGATAAACAGCTGAAAAGACACATCGAACATGGCTGATTATCATTGCCCTGATCAGAAAACCTTGCAAACATTGAGGGACATTGCTAACAGGCTTAGGATTGACAGTATTTTGTCAACGAATGCTTCAAAGTCTGGGTAAGCTTTACTTTCTGTTTGCTCCTTCGTCTGTTCGTTCGCGCGTGGAGCTTCGCTCGCGCACCTCTGAACAAGCAGCCTTTTCTTTAGAATATCAGGCATCACATCGGCATATTAAAATTTTAAGTGATGCTCTTTTGATTATTTTCTTTTCAATAATTTAGAAATTTATTTTATTCTTGCATATTTTGGAAAATTTAAATTGCTCGATCCCCCACCGCAAATTTGCTTGCACACATGCCTGATGACGTGACAAGACGAAGTCGAAAGAGAAAACGTGTCGGACCAGGCAAACAAAGAAATAAAGAATAAATAGAAGCAGAATCCTTTTGTTTGAGGTTTTTGCAAAACAATTAGAGATAGTAATGCCAGCCACGTTGAAAGTCCAATTGAAAACATGTTTCATTTTATTTTTTTCAATCGATTTTTAGGGAGAGTGATCCTTCAATCCAATGATTGGTTTTCGAGGGACCCTGCATTTAACATTACAATTGCACGTATTTCTTTTTATAAAAAACCCGTTTATAAGAAACTTACTAGTAAAGGCTCTGCACAATTAAGAAACTTTACTAGTACAGTGTTACAACTCTAGGAAACTTTGCATATTAAGTTATTTCTTTTGTGTCCAAAAGAAACCATTCTATCGAAAAATAAAATATATGTTAGACACATTTGGGTGCAGCTGTAGATTCTGTAGAATTTTATTTTAGGTTTTTTATAAAATTACTTACATATATATATACATATGTTGTAAATAATTGACCTTTTCGCCAACATTAAACAAATATTAATATATTATTATTATAAGTTAGTTTACTTGAGTTATTTTATAAGATTATGCAATAGACAAAGCCATCCACTCTGTTCT
>JAYJMH010028123.1:0-17727 GCA_036873815.1 Phacellophora camtschatica
GAAGAAATGAAACAAAATATATAAATTAAAGAAGATAATCATGCAAGAACGAAAAAATTATTATTTGCAAGAACAAACAAAAAATAAACGAGAAACAAATTAAACAATGGTCATGGGGTGCCAGGAAAATTGCTAATTGACACATAAAAATAACGAACAAATAAACCAGGACGATGGTAACAATAAAATGCAACTATTTTCTCTATTTTTTCTTGGGAGCATCTAAAAGCAAGGCATGTATAAAATGGTTGGAGGGGTAACGTGAAACACACAAATTTTCACACACACAATTAATAAGAAAAATAAGAAAAAAAACCCAAATTGCAAATAAAAATCAATATTGTGTCTATCAAGAAATTTTATGGAAAGTTGGAATGTGGAGAAATGAAAGAAAGCCAATTACCTTTACTCTACAAGATTGCAACATTTTCTCATACAGGATAGGTGCATGGAAAAAATATGTTCAAGAACGAAAAATAAACGATAAATATGTTAAATAGATAATGTGTGATGTTGTATTACATATTTCCTTTTTCATACAGAGTATCACGATCATTTCTCTTAAAATACAATTCCGCCAAAAAAGCCAACATCCGCTCAAAATGCTAACAAAATCCAAAATTCCAAGCAAAATATTTGCAAAATTCTACCTCTGTAAAACCTTGAACCCTGCCACCCCCTAGCAAGTGCAGCGCTGGAGTTGAGGCCTGCCACAGGCAGGCCAAAATGTAAGTCTATTCTGGTACATGCTTTTAAAAGTTTTGCAGAATTGTAAAAATTTTAATTTACCTTTGAGTACTTCATATGCTTTATTTATGGTCGTAAATTTATCATGTGCAGAGGGATCATCCTGAAAAGAAATCAATTGTATGGTGATTAAATACCTTACTTATGAGTGTCCTGTCCTGTCAAGGCTGAAGATTGTCAAAGAATACATCAAAATGAGATGTTGATGATACGTTGGATGTGTGGTGTTACACTGAAAGATTTAGAGCCCGGTTAAGGAACTTAGAGCCTATACTTGAGGTAATGTGTCAAAGACGACTGAGGTGGTTTGGTCATGTTGAAAGGAGGGATATTGACAGCTGGCTGCAGAAAGTTCGAGATCTCAAGATCGGTGGTAGGAGAAGGCCAGGTAGACCTCACAAAGCCTGGGAGGAGGTGGTTAATGAAGACCTATGCGATAAAGGAATCAAACAAGAGCTTGCGCAGAATCCTCCAGAGTGGAGATCTGCGATTACATGAACAGTCCAACCCAGTTAAATTGATGGTGATGATGATGAGTGTAACAGAAAAATCCTTGAGTTGACATTGCATTACATCCACAAAACTGGTCAGTTTGATTGACACCATTTCAGACACTGCAACAACCAAATCCCTTCTTGTATATTTTCTTTTTAATTTTTAATAGTTACATGTAGTTTTTTGTAGTTTTACTTTTCTATGTAATGAGCACAGGGTAAAGTAGACATTGTAGATTATTGGTATTGTGTGTTGTAAATTTTCAGTGGAATATATATATCAATAAAAATCAACTCAAATAAAAAAATTTCAAACAATATTATATTTAAAAAAAATGGTAGCTGGTTAAAGGTACAGTATCGTCGACGCTATTGGCTAGATGTCAGAATGAAATTATTCACAAAAGATCTGCTTTTTATGAATGACCAAACCTTTATACTTCAAGATTATTCTTTCTTCCTCGAACAAAAGGAATCAGATTGTTATCAAGCCATGAATTTCGATGTACAAGCTTGTCTAATTTCCATTCGTTTTCATTATTTTATTTACCCAATATAAAGCAGATCTGCTCTGTAACAGTATGCCTTTAATGCAGTTTTAAAAAGTGCAAAAACCAAAATGCTGTTTTATTATTATTTTAAATTGTAAAAGTGTCCATCAAAAAACAACTCATCCTAAAAATCAATTTATCGCTGTGCAAAAAGATAGAAGGACAATGGCATCTCATTCAGTATTTAATATTTGTTCAGGCAGAGGAGCATGTAAGATCATTTCTATCAAACAAAGGATTGTATTTCAAAATGTAAATTGTATTATATTTGCTTTACACAGCTGAAAACCAATCAGAATAAGTGGGTCATTCATGTTTTGAAAATAAGATTTTCAAAACGATGTATTTGAACATTTTTGAAGTAGAAAATTTAAGATCACTTGACCAGTTGACTTTTTGTTTGTCACAGTCCTTTACTTTAACTGTTTAATTAGCTGCATAACTTTATATATACAACATTTTCCATAATGATAATAATAAAGATATTGGACAGTAAAAAATGAAGTATTTTCGAGTGCGACTAGGTCTATATGACGATGGGCCGATGGAGGATGGGCCTACTAGACATAGTGACCAGTGGCGCGTGTGTCAGACTACTATTTTACCGCTTTTTTACTTGTAATGTGACAGTAACAAACATTTATAAAATTCATTTAGTTGATAAAAATGTAAATAAATAATTTTAACTAAAAAACAGAGAAATTACCTTATTTTTGTCTGGATGATGTTTCAAAGCAAGCCTTTTGAAATTTCTTCTAATTTCAGCCACTGTTGCATCTCTCGAAACTCCAATAACTTGGTAGAAATCTTCAGCAACTACAATGTCTATTAAAACTGAGAAAACTAAAAATTTATATAACATTCTATTCAACATCTTTAATCAAACATAAAATCTAAAATGTCACTGCAAAATCATTTTCTGAAAAATTTCTGCTATTGTTGACAAACAAAACTTTTTGACAAAAGAGAAAAACGTGTACAAGCAAGCCTCGTGTGTGCGTAAATAATCAATTTATGGGAAAGAGGTTAACATAATGCACACGTTTGATGTTCCACGTTCCACATTCCACGAGTAAGAGATGATTTTGTGAATTTGCTTACAGTATTTTGAGGTAAGCCAATCACATGATCATAAATTCTAGAAATTTTATCACACCGATTGACTATATTATATGACTTAAAGTCAAAAAGCAAATTTTAAAAAAATTGGCAAGATTCAACAATAATTAATGTTGATATTAATTTCAACAAAAATCACATATTTTAATTAATGGTTATAAAACTCACATACAACGGGATTTTTGCCTTTTGATTGCTAGTAATCATATCTTTGATTGGTTGTGTCAGTTCAAAAGAGAAATGGCGGCGAACACAGCACGCAATATTAGGCCGATCAAAGATATTATTTACCAGCAAGCAAAAGGCAACAATCAGGTTGAAGATTAATTTTATAAACATAATTGTCATTCATTTAAGCGACATCACATGCTTCCTCCCACCCATGGTAGCACATTTAGATAAGTTTTAACACGTGACCATAATGCATTGTGGCCTACGACAAAACGATAATAGTTCTGAGTACACAAACCCTCATTCACTAAAGCAATTTTAATATAATATCTGGTTGCATATTTAAATCTCTGATTCCCACTGAATACATAGAACATGAGTTTCTTTCAAAAATCAAAGATCTTGAGACAATTAAGAAATGTCTCTGTTTGAGTTATTGATCTAGCACTCTATCCTCATAGAATTAAGCGTCGAATATATAAAGATAATAATCGTTCCAAATCTTCTATGCAACACTTTACCGTCAGCACGAGTTAACCCTTGTTAAATCCTCATCAGCGCCGCGGAGACACTCCTATGTGTACATTGCTTTATTGTGTCAAGACATCTCTCTTTGGCCGACAGTCAAACATGCAAATAGACCATTTCGTCTGATCTAAAACTCATTTTCAAATTATTTTCTACAAGTTTCGCTGATTCTAACGCTTCATTTTACAAAAGCCAGAATAGATGTGCTTGTATGAAATTTTTACTGATTTCGTTGATTTTTGAGTTTGATGGAATTTAAAAAACACAAAAAAGCGTTCTACTTGGATAGCAAAAAACATAAAATAAAAGTTGCATAAAATAAAATAAGAAAACAGATACTTAACATAAAAAAATTCTATTGAATTTCAGTTCAACGGTAACACAGAATGCAATTCATTCAGGGATTTAATGGGAGTCCTGAGGGGGTACAAAAATAGTCAACTTATAAGTACATTCCAGGGACGGAGCTCAGCTCGAAGGATTGGAGGAGGAGTGAAAAGGTTCTTTGGGGAGAAATCTGGCCAACTGGACTCCAAAAACAATAGCAAAATGCTACTTTCTGGATTGGATTCCCACTAATCGACGTCATTGTTCTTGTAATAACACTTACTGGTAATGTGCTATTAATTTTATCAGAGCTTCTTGTTTAAAACAGTAAAAAAAAATAGAACCACAGTATTTATTTTTATGGATATAAAAAGAAAAGAAAATTAAACTTTTAAACTCAACGTTCTTTTAGTGTCATATTTGTAAAAATTATTTTTATTCGTTTGCAGTATAAAACAGTTTCTGAAACAAGACTAAAATTCAAAAATTGATAACAGACAGCAATTAAAAACCAATACATTAGCCTGCACTAATACAAAAATTCGTTTCTATCAGAAAGCGATAAATCACGGAACTTCCCAAACAAAGTTGTTACCAAGGCGAAGAGATAATCTTTCTGGCCCCATCATCACGCAGTTAAGTAAAATAAATCAGGATTGACTTTCAGGCGCTTTCAGGTGAAGTCAAACCAAATCAAATATCTGATTAAGATGCATACGTTTAAGTAACTGGCAACATTTACACTCCAGAAATGAGATAGTTTTCGAATACCAGATAAAATCGACATGAATAATTTTTTAGTCTTTAAACGAGTTTGAGGTCTGTGGTGACAAACTTTGCCACAAGCTAATGTTAGGGCGCTTTATCAAAGGTTTGGCCCAAATTTAATTCAATTTAAGTTGATTTTTGGAATTCAATACAGTTCAGAATTTTGGCACATAGTTTCCTTAATGAACGATAATGCTCTCGCAAAAGAGCTCCAAAAGAAACATGTTTTTTCTGAAAACGATCAAAACTGGCTTAAACGCATGGACAAGCCTGCGTTTAACCTTTCTTTAGGCAAAATCAAGTGACCCAGTTACTGACAGATGAAGTAGCCACAGACACTGGCAGAGTATCTGGAGATCAGAATTCCTATTTCCACAAAACGGTTCGTAAAGCTTCGTATCCATAAAAACTACAAATCCCATCCTAGAATTAAACCATGATTAAAATTAGATATGCCATTTGAGAGGGTGGTGAAGGGGGTTTTCCGCGAAACGTGATTGGCTCTACTTTTTCCCGTGAAATGTGAAAATGCCAGCCCAAGACGGTCCATGAAATGTGAATGGGCCAAATGTTTTCCCCGTGAAACGAGAGAAAAACTAATATGTAAAAATGTGAAACATGAAATTAAAGGTTTTTCATCCCGTGATTGATTCGTGATCCTGACCCTCCTTACCACTATCATTTATCAAACGAAATTCCAGCGAACGTAAACAATTTGCAAACTACACGACCCAAACAAAGCAAGCGTGTCAAGCAAGTAACTAAAGTCGTAACTAAAGTCGGTAACTAAGTAACTAAAATTGTAACTAAAGTCGGTAACTAAGTAACTAAAGTTCTAACTAAAGTCGTAACGAAAGTCGGTAACTAAAGTCGGTAACTAAAGTCGGTAACTAAAGTCGGTAACTAAGTAACTAAAGTTCTAACTAAAGTCGTAACTAAAGTCGGTAACTAAAGTCGGGAACTAAAGTCGGTAACTAAAGTCGGTAACTAAAATGGCATAAACAAAAGATATATATAACAGTAAGATAAGATATAAGAAATTTATGAACATAAGCAGTTAGCTGCGGTTTCAGACTGGACTTGTTATTGGTTCTCGGCTGATTTTTGGATGTTTTTTTATAACACAGAAAACCTCTTCTTTTTTATATTCAGAAAAACCTCTTCTTTTACATCATATAAAAGTAAATATTGGATTAGTTAATATTAAGTTAGCGTTAAAAGAATGAGATGTTACATAAAATATTAATGACTTTAAACTGATGATCGATATTTTGAAATTATTTCATAATTTTTATGCTTTATTAAGTTGCTGTTAGAAAGTTAATTTAATATTAGCTGTAATGTTTAACGCCCTGTGCTACATTGGTGTCATGTTTGACACCCTTCATGTGTAAAAAAGTGAAAAGATGGAAGGTTGCTTATGGAATTTGCAACACCTTTTTTGGTCTTTATTTTAGCCAAAGGTTTTATCTCTTGATATTACCACAAGTCTCAATTTTAACATTTCTCTTGATCCCCGTTACTAGCAAATAGCTTTTGCAAATTGCTTCTCATGATCCCAAGTCTATTTCGTTTCGTTAATCAGTAAAAATTATGTAACTGCGGAGGAAAATACCCTGTGGCGGAAGATACCTCAGGAAAATACGATGTCGGTACTCCGCAGGGTATTTTCCTCCGCAATAACATAGCTTTTACTGATTAATGAAACGAAATAGAACTGGAGCAAGTCTACCTTTACACTTCAAAAAAAAACTTCAAAGTACTTTTCAAAGTTTCAAGGCATGTTCTAAACATCTGCACATTTAATTTCTACTTAATGTAAATACTTTCTGAGATACCAAAATAATGTCTTAAGTTACCCAAATCTCAGCCTGGAGTTCCTTATAAAAAACGTGCAGAAGAGTTAAACGATTCACCCCGGGAATGGCCAATGGCTCATTGTTGACCATCGTAAAATGTCATATGTTCTAGGGGCCTCATTTAATATGTTTCAACACAACTTTATCTCTTCAGTTAAAGTACAAGCAAAGTGAATCACTCATCAATTTATTTCCAGAAAATTTCTAACTGAAAGTCCTTAATCGGCTTTACTTGCAATAGAAATAATTTATTTGCGATAAAGATTATAATTTTTAAGATGATAAATGAAAAGATTTCAGAGTAACATAAGTGAATTATTGAATCCACCTTTTTGACCTATGGCTGCCATTATAGAAATTTTAATTTTTTTTTAAACATTACATTTTTGAAATAATTGCAGAATAGACAATTGCGCTAAAGCTGTTGGAAGGGGTATTATGACCAATACCCCTTGCTCAAAATACCCCTTCAAACAGCTTTAGCGCAATTGCTCGGATTGTGCAAACAACTTTTAGCTCAGGGACAGTTCATTTATTGCCATGGGGTGGGCAGGAGATTTTTTATAAATATATAATTAATTTTTAGAGCCCCCCCTCATTTCATTGTGTATAAAAGTAATACCCCCATATAAAGACAGTAAACTTATTTAAAAAAAACTTCACAACTCCCCTTCATGTATGAAATAAAAACCAAGACCCCTCTATAAAACCTCCAGCCTACCCCTATTCTAATAAATGAACGGTTCCTTAAGAACAAATTTTGTATTTCTAGCGGGTGACCAAAAAAAGATCCTACTTTTGAAAAATCATCAAAATTTGTTTTGTTACGAATTTTAAAAATTTGTTTTTCTGCTAACGTGAGAAGTGCCATTTTCATTTTAGAAACTGCCGTTATTTTCGTAACTTTGACGAGTAATATGACGTAATTTCGACTTGAAAACCTAACTTTGAGCTATATTGTTAAATTATAAATAAAAATATTTCAACCGTTTAATGCAGCAAATGATATTTTTGCATCAAATTTATAACATTTCTAACAATATGCCAACTTGCAATAACGTGATTTATTGATTTCTCATAATAACTTCTATACCATGCATCAAAACCAAGTCATTTTTAAACTGGAAAAATTACATTGCTTCTAAAGAGCTTGTGAAATATTTGACATTGCTACAATTAATCTAGCCCTTCTTGCACATGGCAACGTAAAAATGAGCTTGATTGGTAACACACTCAAATTTTGGTGATTTTTTAAACGTCAAAACTTTTCTTCGAGTCATCTGGTAAACACCTTTTTGCCAAATTTATAGCAATAAAGGATTTTAGTTTACAAGCAATTAATTAAAACCAAAATTAACCGTTATTAATAATACATTAATCATCATTTATAGTAGATGATCGTAGAATCGTTTGGTTTGTCATTAGCTTTCAGCTACCGTTAAAATAACACCAACTTAAAATAAAGGAGTTTAAAAAGATTAGCTTCTAAGTGCTGTATTTCAGTTTCAATTTTTTTAATTCTTTATTCGCTGAATAGGACTTCCAATTACTTATGCAACAATACATAACTTTAACTAGAAATTAAAATTTCAATGAATGCTACTTACGGACAATGAGAAATACAAAAAATAGATAATTAGATGTATGTAGGGGGATAAAGACAATTTCAGTTTAAATTTTATATGGTTTATCTATTGTTTAAAAGTAACGGTTTGTTTTCATGATAAATGTATTGCAGAAAATAAATGCTTCTGATTTAAATATCAAAATGTTTGCATGCCTCAGCATGGCATTAACTAGTGAGACGGATCTGTAAAGGCCCTTTCAAGGGCAGGCATTTACATAAATACATAAATATTTTTGTATAGCTTTGACCATTGTCAAAATATGCATCTTTTGAGTTGCATGGTGTGCGGAATGCTTTCACAAGATATATTTGACACTGCCGATCTGCATGAATTATTGTTCTATCCTCGCGAGTGATTTCTGAATTCTGATATCTCTTGCTGTTGATCTGTAATTAAACGCGCACATAGACATTAGTACATAATGCTGATCTGAAAATATCCCATCAAAGAGTAAGGAAGCTGTAAAGGACTTGCGGCTCCGCGGGGAAATGTCCCTTCTCAATCAGAAGGCATTTAATCCGTAAAACTTGTTATTGAATAATAAAAGCGTTATACCGCGTTATGAACATACAAGCGTTGTTATGAATAATCAGTACTTGAAATTCAGTGATGGTAGCCGACTAGGTCGCGATAAGTAATAAGTGACAGTTACGCGATTTTGCCTTTTCTAGATAGCCTTAATGTTGATGTCCTCTTGAAGGCATAATTAAAGAGAAAGGACCGATGTTCAAAGTAATTATGCACTGTTTGCATAGGCAATCAATTTGTTTATATTCGGGTATTTGTTGGATTGCGCTCATGTACAAATTGTAATTCGGATTTGAAACAAAGGACTATTGACGGAATGTGTCACCACCGTAATCGCTTGAGACAAGATTAGCCATGGCTGTTTTACACGCATTGTATTCTAGCCTAGACAGCTGAAGCTCAGGGTTACAACACATCCAACACCGCTAAAGTATATCTCATAATCACAGAGAGATTGCAGCGAACAGTCATCAAAGATATCGCAAGCAGGAATCGTCACAAGAAACAAACTTCAAACAAAAACAATAATGGCTTCTTTTTCCATAAAGCACATTCTTCAACTCGGACGTTCTTCGCCACCAGAGAGAATAGAACACAGGAGCGAAGCTGTTTTGCCTTGCTGCTGGAAGGCATCAGTGCCAAGATCACCAAGAGAAGAGACACGAACAATGGTTCCTTGTCCCACTGCGTGTCCCACAGCCTGCTACACATGTCCATGTTGCGATCACCAGCCGTCATACAGACCTGTTAGTTTATCACATCATGGTCATCATTTTCGTGAGTTCTCATCCTCTAATCAATCGTTAAAAATTTAGATTATTACATTGGCTTAAAATCAGTTATTATTACCGAAAGTCAAGTAATCAATTAGATGTTTAGAGTATAATCACATTGACAGAAAGTAATCACTTTTGCAACAAATGCAAAACAGTTTATCCAAATTAAATTCTACTTCAAATATAACCAAGTAACTGCGATATGATTCATTGTTACCTAATGTAGACAGATCACTTTTGAAAATACGCCAAAAAATTGATCGATTTCAGGTGTAGTGCAGATTATCCATCAAGATTCAAGAGTGTAATGCTGTAGTCATTGTGAACCAAACGCAATAGTACAACACCAGTACGTGTAATATCTTTCCTTGAATAAAAAGGCAACATTAAATCCATCATCACACAATGGTTGTGCAACTATAAACAGATAAAATAAGGAATTTTGTGTTTAGAAATCTTGTTTCGTCAAATACGTTGAATGATGTCTTTCATCAAGCATTTCATCATGAATGATGTCTTTCATCAAGATTTTCCATCAAGCCATACAATACTTCGTGCATGTTTTATACAAGACCGAATTTAAACTCCAAATTTAAACTCCAAAGTATACGACCGAATTTAAACTCCAAATTATACTTTTTTATTTTTGAGAAATTTATTTAAGAATATTGTTTAGAATTTTTATAAGAAACGCTAAATAAAATGTCTGAAAACAAAATACCTTCTTTGATTTAAAAATATCTTCCAGATTGCATTTGTGTATAACATTTCTAAACTGCAAAAACTATGAAATAATGCTTCTAAGCATAAGGTTTCTTGGCATATTTTTAAAATATTATTTGAACATCGAAGTCACTAGCTTCAATGTTAAAATTAATCTTGATCTCAATTTTGGGATCCGCCACAGCTTATTCTTACATTTTCAAAATTCAATTTCTGGTAAAACGTAAGCAACAATAAAATCTAGACACAATTCAGCATGGACCTTTATTTCCTACTGCAAACTATTTTTAGAAAGTGGCCAATGCCAATGTTAGGTGTTGGTCTTGTGCTGGCTTAATAAGATATGTTAGCACCCCAAAGGAATTATGACAAAGGTGCTTACTTCAATTCTGGCAAAAGGAAAACAAAATTATCTTAGAGTATTGGTCTGTTTTGCACGCAAAATTTAGATATTTTGCGATCTTCTTTTAGAATTGAAAAACAGTTTCAAACTGATTTAGCTAGAGAAGCAAGAATATGTACAGATGCATCAAGATGCTCTTTCACAGCACAATATGAGGGATACAAAATTGTTGCACTGTAATATTTTCTATCTTGCCTCTCATCTGTGGGGAACACAATGGAAACTTGCCCCCAAATCACACCAGTTATAGGTTGGGTTGCAAAATCACGCAAACATGTCTTGGAATATTACCAGCCCAAAATCATGTCCTATCGTAACAATTCTCTTCTAGACCTTCTATGAAATACTCAATTTAAAAAAAATCTTGAAGTGTTTGACTAGCGCACTAGCTGCGAATTTTTCCACATTTAATGGAAAAGTTTCAAATTATTTATTGAATTAATAGATTAATCTTGCAAGTAAAATAGAAAAGATAACATAATATAAGAATGGCTCACCTAAACATTGTCTAGTCTTTGCAACGAAGAAAAAATTGGTTTGGCATGTCTTAAAGTTCTAATGTTAATGCACTGTTTAGTTTTGCTTAGTTGATAAGAAGTATCTTATAGATTTCGTTTAACTACCAACTTTAATCTTCAAAAATACAATTTACATGAATGAACTTAACTTGCACAAATACGAAATTTAACGACATTGATCTTAAAATATGAGTTAAAGACAACGATAAATAAGAAATTTGGCTTTATATAATTCTGAGATGGTGAATATTTCAACAATCAATATGATTCTCACGAATATCATCATCATTTATGGCATTGCCGGTCAGACACATTGGGAAGGGAGTAATTGCCCCAGGGCCTGCAGTCAAAAGCTGCTAATTTGAGGGACCCGACTAAATACGAATTACTTTAAACCCTATCTATAGATGAAGTAAAAGGGGCCCTCAAATCTTCGATTTTCGAGGGGCCTGTCATTTTTATTTGAAACCGATAAATTGAAAGATGACCGGCCTGCCATAAATGACATCATATTAACAGTCATGATATATAAAATCCATGTTTCACCATTTATATTGAGCAATAATCATGATAATCAAAAAACATTTTCCACCTATCTTAGGCCATGTGCAAACAACTCTCGGGTCTCTAATTGTATGGGGGTTGAGGGTTGGGAATAACTGAGGGATTGGAAACTACCCTTGGATTTGACATACCAATAGGGGTATATGGGGTATATGGGTCTAAAATGCATGTACTTATGTATTATTGAAATTAGTGCAAGAACATCTGAGAAGCATGCATTTTTACTTTTAAAACATAAAAATTTGGGTAATATTTTAGAAAATATTTGGGGGAAATTTTCCCAAAATCTAATAAGCGTAGAGGGTATGGCAATTAGGGACCCGAGAGTAATTATTGGACCTGTCTTACTGCTCTGAAATGGAAAATTTAAGGCTTTTGTGTCATTATTATTGTTACTATCACTCGGATACTGTTACTTTTAAAAATATTTTAATGTTTCTTATTAATATTCGCTAAATATTTCGTCAGTCCCATTTGCTTGGACTTAGCTCAGTCGCATGTAATTGCTCCGAAATGGAGAACTGCTACTTCTATCAATGTATATTATTATTATTATTATTTTTATGAAACTATTCCGTATTAGTTTTCAAACGTTGTTCTGAACGCAGTGCTTTAGTGTTTGAAACCCCGTTCAAATCTAAACGTTTTCATATAAAAACAATTTTTAAAAACAATCGAAATATTGTGCAATGCCTCACGAAAAACGGAAAAGGATATGATGTCTGCAGAGTTTAATAGCATTAAGTGTTGCTAGTGTTTTCGAAACTCTACGTTTTTCGTGTTCACACCAGAAATAATGCATTTTCAAAGCCGTTTAAAATGGTTCTGTTTTGATCATAAGCGTATTCGAAAGCTCCGTTTTTATATAAAAGACCGAAAATGGAGCAAAATGTATCTACGTTCAATAGAAAACTAAGTGGGGGTGAACAGCACCTTTACCCTTGCCATGGCTACACTTTGATGAGTAGTAGAAAAGTACATTAAAAACAAATGTCAACCGATGAATGTCAATTTCTCAACATTCAACTGCTCCATCGAAGCCGCGTTAAATATTTGAATAAATTTTCTCTTTGAAACAGCGTTGAATATTTACGAAATATATTTATGAGCAGTTGTCAACGTGATAAACGCTTCCGGAGACTAAAAATTGCTAACTTTTCATAAGCGAAAAAATGTTTGGTTTTACGTGTTTGTTTTTCACTTATCACTTATTTGAAAGTAAACCTCGTTTAAATTACGGGTTTTCTGTTCTCTGTGTTATTTTCTTGAGCTGAAAAGTACATGGTTTAGAGAATATGTGCCAACCGTTCTTTGTTAACCTTTTGCCGCCAAAAGTGTCTGTCGGAATAAAAGAATTGATGGGAAATAATAAAACTTTGCATTATCAGAGGATTCTTGGGATGACTTTGTATGTAACGAGTGACAGAAAAAAAATTATCCCAATTTGCAGGGCTGTGGCTTAAAATCCGTGTAACTACAAATGTCAAATTGTATACAAAACGATGTCTGAAAAGCAAGCTTAGAGTTTGGGATATCATCTAGTCGTGTGAAATTACGTTTGCATGGCCAAAATTGGAAAATAAAACAGACTTCATCTGTGAACTTTCTATTTTTTTTATCTTTTAAGTCTGGAACCCAGGGTGCTGCAATTGAACCCTTCCACGCACCTAAGAATCTCAAGAGGAATTAAAATTTGTAAGAGGCAGCAATTTTACGAGATAACCCAAGCTTAATCAACACCGAAAGATTTCAAAAAGCAAAAAAGCTTATCAGTAGTTCGAGTTAAACTAGTTCGAGTGAGAGGCTTTAAAGTGGCGTGGTACCACGTTCTGTCGTTATCCTTAAACATTGACTTCGCCCAGGGACCACGAAGCATATTTTGTATTGGGGGAGGGGGTTCTAAGGCGAATTTTTAGGATAATTGTTTTGGATTTATTTTGGATTGTTTTGGATTTATTTTGGACCTATGTTTTGCAAATTATTGCGAGCAAACTAATTCTTGGCGTAAACTGGAAATCTGAAAAGAACTGAACCATTGATTCTTGGCGTAAAATTTACTCCAAGTTATGAATTAAATACTTTTCTCATTTGCATCTTACTTACTTTCATTTCATTTGCATCTTACTCTACAGCAGAATGGCTTATTGAGTATGCTATTTATGTCTCTTTGTATGGACAGTGTTCCAATTGTACAGACAGTGCCACTCGCGGTGATTAGAGAAGATAATTTATGCATAAGGGACATAAGACTACTCTGTAGAAAAATGAAATCTCGTTTTGCAGAAACTCGAATACAATCAAAATTGATAAATGATGGAAAATCATGAAGAATTCATAGACAGATTTTAGTAGTAAATTTACAGCAGGCTAAACTCTATATGATGGTAATGAAAAACAAAGAACTCTCAAAGAATTGATGACAAAACATCGAGCCACTTGTAGTGGCAATCGTTTCAAAATTGTAAATTGGATCTCGTCCCGATCTCATGTGCAGTCGAAGGTCGGTAACTATGAAGATTAACTTTTACAGAATATGCAGGATTTATCTTCTTTCTTCAAAAATTTCATCTTTCAAATTAAAGACATTTTTTTTAGATAAAAGTATTAAGTACTCATGACTGACTTTCAAATCTTGAAAAATTCCAAGTACCTTAAAATAATTCCTAATGGCAATGCGATCTTCATTCAATTCATCTAGACTAATCGTGATCGGGATTGGATCCAATAAGCCATCAACACTGTAGTCCGATGCGCAATCCTGTGCGTAGTCCGTTCAAAGATAAATGTAATCCTTAATGAATATCTCAGGTGGTTTTCTAATTTAAAAAAGTTTCATCCAAAAACTAAAGAGATTTGAGGATAAACTCTTTTAAACTTCCTGACTTGGCGATGGCTCTTTGCAGAAGTTGTGCGTGCTCATTTCATCATTTAAGATTATCCCCGACAGCTAATCGGGCAAGAGTTGGTACTGAACGTTGATTTTATTATTTGGAAGATTCTACAGGCCTCTACAGTGCTGTGTATGTACAATCAATCATCGAATCAGATTAATCTAATAAAACAATCAATCTAATCAAATCAACTTGATCAATCAAATCAGTCAAATTTAATCACAGTTAAACTTGCTTAACTTTCGCCCGGACTCGCTGTTAACTATTTGGTATATCCCTTACAGTGAGTGTCCAATGCTGATTTACCTTTGGCTATCTCGAACAAGTATGTGATGAAGTTGGTGTCTTGTCACAAGAAGAAAGAGACGGACAAGAGAAAGCCAGTTTATAAGTTTTTCTTATTTATGGTCTGTTTCTGATAAATTTGGTCAATATAGATTTGATCAATTGAATATAGGCAGTTTTGTAGAAATTCCATGAAAAACCATAGTTGCTATCTGCTGCAGGGCAATTTTCTTGGGAATCTATGTGCATTAACAGTTTCAAAAGATTTACACATTGGCTTTTAAACGTTCGAGCGCTTGCTTTGGAAGTGAGCCTAAAATTAACCCCGAGTTAAGGTCACAAACAGTGACAGGAATGCAAGAAAGATTGGCTGTGTTTTTACTCCAAAAATTGTGGGAGACCTCACCTGAAACCTGGCTGAGGTTTGTCAGTTATTGAAACACTCTTTGAAGATATAGTATTCACTTTGCAAATAATTACGCTTAAAAAATCCCCCTTGAGCTTTGTCTATGGAAAAAAAGAATTTTTAAACCAAGATCATCAACATTTTCAACAGAGCATAACCTACCTGATTGGCCATGCTTTTACGAAACCGTATTGTCAGAGCCAGCCCAATGGGGTGTAGGGTATAACACCCCCTGGAAATGAAAATGGTATTTACTCGGCAATTTCATATTGTCCCGTCTGTCAATTTTTTTGTGACACCCCCCTTCCAAAATTTTCCAATATTATTATTCACCCTACCAAAGCGTATCATTTGTTTGTTACATTTACCGATCTTCGGTTTCAGAGGGTTTCAGTTGTAAAAAAGCATCTCCTTTTTTAACAGCATCATCAACATTGCCTTCTCCGTCCTACCATTCGACGATGCCATACATACCTCTTTCTTCAATAAAATCATCAGTAAACACGCTGGACATGCCAACAACAGGAATAAAACGTCGACACCGAACAATTTTCACCGATGAGCAACTCGAAATTTTAGAAAGAATGTTTGAACGAACACATTATCCTGATGTTCTTGTGAGGGAACAAATAGCAAATATGATACAGCTGACCGAAGAAAAGGTCGAGGTATGATATGTTTTTTTTACTCTCGTAACCACAATACATATTATTTTAAATAAGGAACCGTAATTTTGAGCTGAGTCTGGGAGTTACTTATCTTTTTCATTACCTTTTATCAACTTTGACCCTTAACCTTCTAAAATACATTTCAGAACAAGTTTTAAACGTTTCAGAGCAAGTTTTAAACATCTACAAGCTTATTTATATTTGGTGTAAATTGAAAAACCAAGATTTTTACCCAAATCTCAGCCTCAAGTTCCTTATAAAGGGGTTTTATTTATATTTAGCCAGTGGACAGGCTTAAGAGTAGGATGAAAAGGAAAAGAAAAGCCGGGCTGTAGGAATGGGCTACGTTTTCAAATTCCTTATACCTCATTTGAAGTGAAAAGCTTTCATTTTTCTTGTTTCTTGAGATGAAACATTTTTTGTATTTTGGCTAAATTATTAATAAAATCATTTTCATCACTTATCCATAGGCTACCACATATTTAGAAAACGGGTGCACCATCTGGTACATGGTAAAACATGAAACTACAATATTATATTTAGTTTGAGTGTAATATGTCAATTTTATGACAAATTACTTTTAAAAGAGAATATATGATGGACGCGAAATTGATGCAGAATTTAGGATGCTGTAATCGAGTGCTAAGAATAGGCCATTCAATACAAAAATGTTTTTGGGATCATTTACAAACCAGAAAACCACCAAGATTTAAGATGACGCACACTGAATATTTCTTGTTAGAACGTTTTGGCCTTTGAGCCAACTGAGATTTGGACTACTGAGATTTGGCCTACTGAGATGTGGCTAAGCTGAAACTAAAAATATCAAAACAAAGATGCTCACCAATGAAAATACCAAATGAACTGTGGTGGGATTGGAAAAATTGCAAAAAATATTGTAAGGCTAATATCATAAAAGCGCCCAAGGCTAAAAAATAACGATGAAACAGTGTACACTTTTTTAGGCTAAGGTTCTTCACTGAATCAGTCATCTAACATCATTTCCACTCCATTAAAATCCTTTAGAATTATGTAATCTTCACTAAAAATTTCAGAAGTTTCTTAGAATTTTCCATTCGCTATTAAAAGTTTCTTAAATTTTCGTGGGTTTCACAGTGAGTTTCTTATAAAAAATTTCTTATAAAAAAATGTGTATGATGTGCGTTTGGAGCTGTTTTGAATTAGGCCATTACTCTGTCCGCTCGATAGATGATTATTTCTTCATACAGCACTGACAAAATATAATCATTGCTGATGAAAATAGTAGTTACTTAGCAGCAACTTATGATCGAAGCTAAACTAAGATTTATCAAGACAGGGCAGTATGAAATAATCATCTGTCGGTCGGACAAAATTAATGGAGCAATTTGATTGGTCAGTATGGGGAATCGTCGTAAAAGCAACAAAGTGTAATGGGAAGTAGCACAAAGAGAATGCGAAGTCAAGAAATATCTTCATGGTAGCAGAGACGTAGGAAGCATTTGAATAGTGGGGGGGCACAACAATTGAAGGGCACTTTGACCACACCCAGTTCTTTTATGACCACGCCCTAAACACCGCTCCCTCATTTCTGCTTGTTGGTATGATCTGTACATGAATTGACATACGGTTAAATCAAATATTGTAACCGATTATTTGAAATAATATAACGAATATAGCATTAATATCCTAATATAACGAATGCATATTCGAATTTAAATGACACTCTCATGATAGTTTGATACCTAGATTCTAGAATATTTATTATTTAGTACATAATGACACAATAAACTG
>JAYJMH010028134.1:0-17726 GCA_036873815.1 Phacellophora camtschatica
CAACAATTTTTCTTAATCAAGAAACACATTTTAAGGGTTTAAATAAGTGTTATTTGATTTTTATCCTTAATTTTCTCAAGTTTTAAACTCATTTGGTGCAAAACTACTTTAAGTATATTTTTAAATATGGCTTTTTTAGAATTAAGTTAATATGCATGCATACATAGAAATACAGATGATTTTCAAGTTGATATTTATATTATAAAGTAAATATCCATTTGTTATGTGTTGTCTGTGACCAGCTGACATCTCTGACGGATGGATCCAGCTCACTGCCATCAGCAGAACCAACTCCTCGCAGCACATCCAGCTTTCTGGGAAACCAGTCCTGCCGTGGCGATGTGAAGCCTTGGAAGGCTCAGTGGAGGTACCACATGTGTACTGTGTCTGTCTAATGTTTTACACTGACAGTGCATTGTTAAAGTACACTGTGTTAAAAAACAAACAAACAAACAAACAAATAAAAAACAAACAAACAAAAAAAAAAACAGTTCTCATAGCTATAATATTTCCTGAGTTTTAGAGGTAATCCTTCTATCAGCTTACCTGACTCCAGCACGGCTGTAAGAAGGTGTAAGAAAATACGATTGGGTATGCTTCCCCGATGTTGTGGATAGGCATTCAAGAGCGATTTCCATGAGAGATATCGAAGCCTGAAATATGAATATAAATTATAGATGAAATTAAATTCACAGAAAACTACGGTAAAAATCAATTCAAACGTTTATTAACAAAAAAATGCAGAGAGGTTAATTCAAAAATAGTTTAAATTAATAAATAATTTAATTACCTAATAGTTTAATAGTTTTAATTATAGTTTTAATAGTTAAAAAACACTTAACTGCCGGAATACAGATTTCCTTCATGAATAAAATTCCTTAGACAACCAAGATCTGCAAAAAACATCAAACCTAAGGGATGCAATCTTAAAATAACTACAAGTGGAAAATTGCATAATTTTGAGTCATAAGCAACTAAGAAAAGATCCACCAAAAGTTAATAATAATAATAATCAAACTTACATAGCCAATAAGAACATCTTTGCTGTATTTTTCATCAGATTTGCTCCAAAGACAAACATTTAAAAACTTGTGCTGTTTCTCGATTTCAAACGAAACGTTTTCATTCCAAGTTGGATCCTTAAAAAATGTTTTCAAATTTAAAATCATAAAAATTCATTTAAGCACGAAGGGCACTTTGTGACAGCACGGGATAGAAATTTGGATGGGATAGAAAAAACAGGAGAATCTTTCGGTTTTGCGCATGCGCATGACAATACTATTTGTCACTGTAAAGAATAGATTTCAACACCTTCAACGCAGCCCAGTAAATTATAATAAACGAAATCATAAAATTTAGCTGTATTTGTTTATTTTGATTTGATTGAGTGCACCCAGAATGGGAAAACTGTTCTTTCAAATTGCTAATCGCATTGTCAGCTTTGAAACCGCAATCTTTTGAATGAAAAATTTCCCTTTTAAAAAGCACATGCAAACCAACCTAAATATTTTGAAGTATAAAGACAGTTTGGAATATCTGAAAATAAGACATAGTTCTGCCAGCATTTATCTCCTGAAAATTCGAAGCTTTAAGTTGTTTAGCAATGGGTCATATCGCCATTCCCGGCCGGGGTGAAAGAGTTAATATAAAACAAAAACTCAAACGCAAAAAGACCTCAACATTAAAATTCAGATTCATGTGTCAGCAATTAATGAGAAATAAATATCCGTAAATTGAACATTATTAATACTTCATCTATAACTACCTCTTCCTTTACTAGACTTATTAACACCGAAGATAGGCACAGCCTGAAACGTCTGTATTTACTATCTAATGGGATATAGCAAATTTGTTATTCAATTTACGAAAAAGACCTCGTTCTCGATTCAAATCGTTTTAATTTATCATGGAAACCTTGGTTACCTAACTGCCTTGCAAAGAATCTCCTTCTAAAATATCTAAAACACTGAAATACAAAAATAGATTCACGTGACAACAACTGATTCTGCTGTTACAAAATACGGAACATCATCATGTTTTTCAGTTGAACAAACCATCAACAGTTAATGAATAATTTTAGAAAAATGAGAAAACGTGAAAGAAAATTTGTCTTATATTAAGAAAGCTGAACCCTTTTACCCCGAAAAGGGTCATATGCCCCAATGATAAACAACTTTTACCCCCAATGATAAACAACTTTTACCCCCAATGATAAACAACTTTTACCCCCAATGATAAACAACTTTTACCCACAATGATAAACAACTTTTACCCACAATGATAAACAACTTTTACCCACAATGATAAACAACTTTTACCCCCAATGATAAACAACTTTTACCCACAATGATAAACAACTTTTACCCCAATGATAAACAACTTTTACCCCCAATGATAAACAACTTTTACCCCCAATGATAAACAACTTAACACATCGCATTTTAAGGAGGTAATTGCGGGCAGAACATTATATTAATTTTAGATATTTCAACGTAAGTGTCATAAGAAATAAATCTTGGAGTGGAAGGATATGTTTTTAAATAAAATTTTTAATCTTAATTAACAGAACTGGAAAGAATTTAAATGTGCTGGTTCCACTTACCGAGAAAACCTTAAATCCGTTTGGATTTGATATTCAGCTAAATCTGTTAAAGTTTCGGATTTGTTAAGCTAAAGTTGCTATTTTTTCCATATTTGTAGCTGCGCTGAGTCTATTGACAACGTTCTTCTAAAATTGCGATATTGTGCGCACCTTGCCGCTCAAGTTATAAACGTTTTTATTGACATTTGAACAATTTTAATCATTGTTAAACCTTCAACGCTCGGATTTATTTCCAATTAACAGGAAAATCCCATCTAAATTCGTTTTCGAAGGGGGTAGCACTTAAAAACCAACTTGATTCAAAAGATAAATTTGCCTTGAAAAATCTTAAATTTATGTATAAAGTTATGTCTGTATTTACCTCCTGGAAGTATGACCTTTTATGTTATTTGGCAAAGGGCTATATGGATCTTCCCGGGTGAAAGGTTTAAAGACGTACAAAAATTCAATGGAAAAACAAAAACCAAAAGCCATGGTAATAGAAAAAAACATTTAACGCTGTTTCGAAACGAGGCACTGGTAACATTACCATCATCATTATTGGTAACACCATATTCAAAACAAACATTTACCACACTACGCCAAGGATTTCCAGCACTGCATTACGGGAATAAAAAGGGAACCATTGAGCTATGCAAAAAAGCATTTCAAAAACAAATTTTAAAGACATAAATATATATAAATACCTCATTCGAAGAAACAGCACTTGTTTTGTGAATTCCTTGATGCTCCGTATTCTTTGCCAGTAAAGTATGCTGTGAGATATTGTCCCAATCACCTTCCCAGTCAGAGTCAACACTTTTAAGACTTGGACAGTCTGATGAATCACTCTCCAATTCAATACTATGGTCTCTACGATGAAAAATCTTGTGACGTAGGCTTTCTCGGTCACAGTTTTTCTTTCGATGCTCAGTTTCACTACCCGTATCCTTTTCAGAGTCATATTTCTTGTCACCTATGTGACCTTTGTCACCTGTGTGGCCTTTACTCTCAAGTTTTACATTTGAACTGTCTCCTTTGACTTCTTTGCTGACATCAAAGTGACCTTTAGCTTCAGGTTTGACATTTGAACTATCTCCTTTGGCTTCCTTGCTGACATTTCTGTGACCTTTAGCTTCCGGTTTGAAATTTGAACTGTTTCCCGTGGCTTCTTTGCTAACATTTTTTTCTTTTAAAGACTCTTTACTTTTAAGACGGGGGCGTTTGAAGAACCCGCTGGCGTTGGAAGTACATTGCTCTCCGTCATTGGTTCCAGGCAAAACATCTCCTTCAGCAATGCTGGAAAGACCACTGTCATTATTCTTAGAAAAAGGTTTTTCCAAATCCTCCATATCATTCAAAGGGTCTTTAAAAGTGTGCTTATCAATCTTGCAGTCAATAGAGCCAATATCTCCAAACCCAGGGTCATCTCCTTCTAATTTAAAATTGACTGAGTTTTCCTTGGAAAATATTTCTGAAAACAATTATAAAAAAAATAAAGGAAAGTATTTAGTATGATACCATAACTGAAGTGGTGTACCAGTGGTAAGTAATGAAGCTTTTACCGTTTAAGTGTGATTATAAGATACAATAGAAACTCGCATAAAAGAACCTAAATATATCGGGAGTCTCAGAAAAATTTGCATCAATGTTTGATTTGTTGTTGTGTCCGAACTACATGTCGGATTTTTAAGGTTTTATTCTGTTGCTGAAATTCCAAATTAGTCAATTCCATATAATATTTTAAATAGCTGTTGTTCCATTTGGCCTTCGCCTTCAACAATAGACCTGAGAAAAACGGAATGCCGGCTATATATGAAACAGAACTGAAAAGACAGGTGATAAAAACGTAAAGATGAACATCATCTTGAAAATTTAAAAATAAACATTATATATTTATTCTTTACCAGTCACTAGAGGAAGTCCTCTAATTTATTATCTTTAGATAGTAAGAATGGAAATTAATATATTTTTCATTGCAAAATCAGCGTTTGTAAGGGATTTTTACTAGAAACTTTTCTTGGACGGAAAAGGATCCATGGTCCAGATTTAACACCTCCAATGAATGCGTACAATCAATTCTGTATTCTGGTAAAATTTCGAAAATCCCTTTTGATTAAAATGGACTAATTTCTCCAGTTTTTCAATGTCTCCAGTTTTTAAAGAGAACGTTTCTCAGTAAAACTTCAATTCAAACGCTTATAGTTCATACAATGGATATAGCCGATATGTCAAAAGCTAAGTTAGACTTTCAGAAAACAGAAATATCATTTAATTAAGCATTCAGATTGCTAGTTTTTTCACTACAATGCAACAAACGCCGATTTGTTTTGGGGATACCCGGTATAAAAACCTTCAGTATGAAATTTTGGATTACTTTGTGACAAATTTAATTTTAAAAGAATAACAATTGATTGGAGAACTTTGAAAAATGTTTCAAGGGTCCATATTTAGTCAAGACACAATTCCTCTGTCCAATAGTTATGCTTTCAAAAGGGTAAAATAGGAACCTTCATCAGGAATATATAGGTTCTTTTATATGGGTTTCAACTGTACTATAGTACTAATAGTCTTACCAGCAGCAAAGATTATGACCAAAGATAATAAAAAGTAAAAATTAAGAAACATATTAAGCTTACCCATTTTTGATGGTTGACTGACTTTTCTCAATATTTTGCGCGCGGTTTCGTTGTCTTGCGATGCTAACTCTTGTACAACTATGTTTACAAATTCTTCGCCATCACTGTCGTCAATAGTGACGCTGTCAAAATTGTAACTGTTTTCAAACTCTGGTATTTGTGCCTCGTTTAGATTATAGTTGACCTCCTCTTCTTTATTCTCTGTGTCAGATGCTTCTTGGCATTCAACGTTTATTGTTGGGATACTCGGTGGCCTTTGAAACTTGAATATCAATCTGATGTGAAATATAATCAAAATGCCAATAAGAAAAACTACTGTACACATACTGTTACTTAACTCGACCTGACTTCGCGGAAAACAACACTGCTTTATCCAGTTAAAAGATTTACAAAGATCTTTTATCAAAATGTCATAAATATTCCTGACTTACTTACTTCATCTATTTTTTTCAAAATTCAATTATTGCCAACTGGTCTATACTTGAAGAGTCCTCCATTGATATTTAGTTATGTTGCTGTCTGTTTTAAATTAATCTTCTGTAGAGTTGTTAGACTTCTGTAGAGTCTTTGCAACCCAAAAGGTGAGCAGGATGAGAATCGCAGATGAGAAAAGAATACTCAAATTAAAGGGAAAGAAAAAGGGGACGGGGTGAGAAAAATAAGCTTTGATGATAATTTCTTTAAATTTAAATCAAATATGAAGCTCGAATTTCCATGCCCAAATTGAACTGAGGTAGAAACGTGACAATTGGCATGATACAGACCAAGCGCAACGCCTACTGTGCCTGTGCATTGGGTCTGAAGTTGATATTTTGGCCAGGAGGTATTTTGTTGATATTTTGGCCCGATTAAAATACTTCCCACCAATAAATTAAATGCTTCCAGCCATTAAATTAAATTAAAGTAATTTTGGATTGAACGCAGTCAATTATTCAAAAATATTTCTACCCATGTGATTGTGAGCATTTGGTAAGCAAACATGGCGCTTTTGATAAAATAAACCCAATACAAACATATGTTAAAGTTATTTAAAACTCAATTAAGGTCAAGTTATCAGAAAAATTATATGTTGTAAACAAAAATAGATTTCAATGTCATTAATAAAAATTATTTCTCGATAGAAAAGTTACTGCTTTAAGATGAGCTCACAAAAGACTCTCAAAACTGTAATTTTGTCACAACAAAAACACATACTTTTCGCCACCATTTTTTATCAATCTGATTGCTTGTTTAAACGATTCAACATCAATTTCATTAACTGCAAGTAAAACATCTCCTCTTTTAACATCCAACAAACTAGCCGGTGACTGAGGTGAAATCGTATCAACAACCACCATTTCTCTTTGGTACTCTTCCTGGTCTTCGAATGATTGTCTGATGCTCATTCCAATTGATCCTGAAATGGTTCTCGTTAAGATGACCTAAAACAATTATGAAACAGTTCAAAAGATAAATCTCTGTTTGAACATTTACAACAAAATGAATCTCTCCTTCCAAGGCACGTAGCTATTTTTTGGCAAACTGGAAAATGGAACATAAAAATAAGATTAGGTCTGCTACAAAAATATCTCTAGCACAAACTTAAACTCAATTCACTCAAATTTTCGGTTAACTCAAGGACTTTAGGAAAAGTAAAGTTTTCATTTTATTCCCACTTTGATTTCCCTCTTTCCTCCTGTTTTACATTCCGTGTTTTTATTTTTGTCACATGGAAACAAGAGGGAAGAGCAAAAACACGGAATGTATGACAGGTAGAGCAAGAAACAATTTTGAAAACCGGCTATCTCGAACGAACTATAATTCCCCTTGAGAGTTCAACTGTGTGGAAAAATTTTTAAAAAAATACAGACATCCGATCTTTTTATTATCTGGAAAAAATTAATCTTGATTATTCAATGTACTTTCTCATTGATTGTTGCTGGCAAGAAATTCTTCTAAAATGTTTTAGCATCCCAAAAAATAAAATCCCAAAATTAAAGCGCTGGAGGACACGAAAAATAGATTACCTCGTGGACAGGCCAAACGGAGCGGCTGACTGGCATGTCTTCTTTCCAAGGCAATGCGTCAATTGATACAACACAATACAGCAAAGAATTTGTTGGTAATGATGGTAGTCTACTGCATTCCATTATTTCTACATCTAATTTCCCAACAGTTATAAGATTATTGTGAATAAAAACTTCTTGTTTTCCATCGTGTACGACGCTGGGTCTCAAAAATGGCTTGTATCTCACTTTGTATCTTGGCAATGTGTGCTTCCTCCTTATAGATTTTCGAATTAGACCTTTAATCAAATTTTTCAACTTTGCAATGTTTTTGCCATTGAACTGCGACTCGACTTCAATGTCCATTTCAGGTTCCTAAACAATGATAACGACACTGAAACTACTGCAATCATAACAAGCATATACAATTTTTGGCAATAGATAATGTAATTAATAAATTCATATAGATATACTTTAACTTTAACCCTTTCATTTCACCCCGGGAAGGGCCATGTGGCCTATTGACAAACAACGTAAAACGTCATATTTTCAGGAGGTAAATGCGGACAGAACTTTATATTAATTTCAGATATTTCAACAACGTTTATTTTGTAAATACAGATGGTTTGCATGTGCTTACCCCCTGAAAAATAAAAATTGCACAGGCTTTGCATTTTTAGCAGAAAGAAACGAAAAGTACATTAACTTTAATTTTTACGTTTTAACAATAACAAAAATGTTAAAAGTAAATAAACGGGGAGAGAAATGTTCGAGCAATGATAAGACTCGTGGTGTAAATCCATCTAATAGGACCAGTACTACAATATAAGTCTTTGTGACCGATTTTGTATCAAACCGTTAAACACATTGCTAAGATATGAAGATTGCAATAGTTCTGACATGTTAATCGCAGTAAATTTTGGATAAAGCATAGGCCAGAATTGGAGATCGTTGGTAAACGTGGTAAAGGTCAACCTCGTAAAACTTGGAGTGAGTTGATTAACGTGGACTTGAAAGCTTTGAGCCTACATGGAGATGATATATGATCGTAACACCTGGAGAAGTTTACTAATGAAGAAGATTATCGAAACGGATAAACCTTGATTCAAGGAAAGAAGACAAAGATTGGAGGATGATGATGAGTAAAAACTCTGAATGTATGCATTCATTAGAAAAGGTGACACCATATAGAAAAACTTTTGAAATTAAAGCATCACGAAAAATCCTGACCACGGAGTCTTCTCAGTCCAATTAACGTCCCTTTTAGTGACAAATAAAACAATTCAGCCTTAATTACCTCATAAAATGAAAATGACCAATGAGTACATGGCATCCTTGTAAACTGAAGCCTCAGTCTACCTTTTAAAGAATTGAGCTTCACAGCAAGATAAGCACTCTTGCCAAATATCAAATCCACATCCAGAGATATCAAAAAGCCTCCAGAGTATTCAATTTCCAAAGCCAAGTCAAGTTCCTGTGCAACTTCAACTGGATCGCGTGTCTGGATCTTCATCACTGTGGCCTCTAAAATTAAATAGAAAATTTAGTTAAAATGAAATAAAAATGGTTATTTCTGTAAATAAATAATACAACAGAGCGATTATCTGATATCTTATTTCAATTCTGAGTTATCTACTCTTTGCATGTTTGGCTGATGATGTCATTTTGATTGCACAAAGTCAGAAAATATAATAAGTTGATCATGTTTTCTGAAGAAAAATGTATTCAAAGTGATCTTTTTATGTTTCTAGACTATTTAATGTTCCATTTAAATGTAGCTCAGCTTTGATGATGAAATGTAATTTTTTCAAAACAAAACAAATCAATGAAGCTATGCTTTTTGTTCATTTGTGGGGATTTTGCAAACAAAATTATGTCATCAGAACATCTCTATCTAGTTGATATCTTGAAAATGATAAAAGGTAACAAAAATATTTAAACAGCATTCTTTTGCATGAATAAAATTTTTAATTCACACCTTCCATGTTTTACAGTTTTAATTCACACCTTCCATGATATTTTCTAATTTTACGAATAAGAGTGTCTTTTTGTTACATTTTATAATGAAGATTAAGTGATGTTAGTTTTATTGAGCGACATTTCAATGGCATCCTTACTTCATTTTTAAGTTGAAGATTGAAAACAACATGTTTGCAATATAATAGCAGATTGCAGGCAATACCAATACCAATAGAAATACCAATAGGCAATACCAATAGAAATGCATTAGAAAGTGTGAAACCAAAAAGAATGTGACATAATTATAATTAGCATTGACGGAAAGGTGAAAAGCGCCAAAATTAATTGAAAAATTTGGCAGCAACTGTTTGTGTTCAATGTTAGCTTTCTGATTTTATGCTTTAGAATTCAGTGGAAATAGAGGTTTAAAATAAAAACAGACTTATGGAAATTTGATATCCATTCAACAATATTCACACACAAAAATATCTGTTGTATTCCAAACTAATAAATTATAATTTAGAGAGTAACATTTATTATTTGTAGTATGAGACATTTTTCCAAAAATTCACATGTTTCATCGTATCACACCACTATAAATTTAAATAGCTGCAGTGGTTGAGAATGTATTCATATTTGGGAACACGAATAGAAGTCTTTCCACTCACTTTTGATCACTGGAAGTGAATCTCCCAAAAAGTAGTCCTTAATACTGATATTCTGTATCATTTTGCCAGCAGTCTTGTTCAGAAGGAGTTCCTGAAATTCTAAGTTCATTTTTTTGATGAAGAAGCTTTTCATTGCAGCTGTGTCTCTCCATTCTCTCCAAAGAAATGAAATCATTAGATTCAAAAACATACAACTTTCACTGGAAGTAGCTCCCTCTGACTTGCAGTAATCAGAAACATCCTAAAAGTAAAACAAAAGAGTTAACACCATAAAATTTATTTTGCGTAGTGCTATCTGGCTTAGCATAGTGTTGGAAGCTCAGCAGCCAAATTAGTATACCACATAAATTGCGCACACAATCTGTCTGTTTTTTGTTTGCATACATATTTTAAGCTTGTGGAGTGAAGAGCAAATGTAAGTTTATGTGAAAAATTACTTGCAGCATTCGAATCAACACTTACGTAAGAGCTCAAATCGCACAAAACTTTTGATTACTTGCTGCAGACATATAGTTAGGTCTAAAATCCATAAATACAACAATGTTGTGCACTGCCATATATGGCAATATCATTGCATTTACTGCACTGTGATAGTAAACCACAAACTTATGAGGGACAAGATTAATTTTCAGGACTAGATGATTTCAGAATACACTTCAAAGATAAAACTTATGTTGAATAAATAAGTGAATGAAGCCACAAGCCAAATTTTGTATGTTCTTACACATAGACATATTATGTATATCATTCTTGTAACTGTGGTGTGATATTCTTTTAAATTACTATATATTCAAGGAACATCAATGCTATATATGGAGATAAAACTGCATACAACTTTTAAAACAATACTCTCTACTCTTTTTCTATTATTGATTTGACACAATATGACCTGATACATGGCCTAATAGCTAATCAAAACAAATACAAATTTAACAAAATAATATTTGTTATAATTGTTATGATAATAATTTTTGTTGTAAATAAGAAAACAAATTTTTGATAATTTGTTGGTGTTTTAAGAAAGTTTCAGTATAGCTTGTTTACTTTGTTAAGCATAAGGTTTTTTTCATTGTCATTTGACTAGCATGATATCCATCCATCACCCTCACCCCTTGCATTTTGTCTTCTATCCCCTCACCCGGTCATATTTAAACAATGACCGTATTTAAACAATGAATATTTGAACAATAAAGATTGGGTGTTATAAGTATTTTTAGACTTAACAAAAAACATTTTTTTATTTTGGTACTAAATTGGGAACCTGTGTGTTGATCAGGTGAACAAAAATGTGGATTTATGTTTTGCAGAAAATTTCACATTTATTCTGGAATAAATTAGTCAGTTTCCTCCTAAAGATTACTGCAGCTTGATCTTGATCTAAAGATTGATCTTCTGTCTGTGTGACACAGATATCTTTCTTGTCGATTTTAATATCATTTCACAAAGATTATGATTATACTGTCTATCTATTATATATATACATACATTACATTGAAGTTAACATAATAATAAAATTGACATTAATCAATAAAAAGCCTTCTTGCCCTCTGTTTCCTTATATTATCCATTTATAGTATTTATTATCATTAAGAATAGGCCTAGAATAGTCCAGTGAGTAGGCTAGTTTAGTAGGTAGTGGATTCTTCAGGCTCGCGCGCGCTGACTTTATTTAGTTACCTTCGAGTTTTTTACTTTAACCGGCTTTGGAACGAGCTTGGGATCTTCTCTAGGTTTCAGTCGCAACCAATACCAAACAGCAACGATATCTAAAACTATAATAATAGCTGCACCAGCAATGAAACTGATTACCAAAGCAAGAAACATTTCTGTTACTTTTTCAAGCCATCTTTATTTTTTCTGAATGTTTTGCCGGCTGCCTCGTTTCGACTGCAGGCTTGCGGCTCTACGGTTGGCTGCGGGGCTGCGGCGTAGACTTGCTGACTTGGCAGCTGCGGTATGCGGTGCTGCGCAACGCAGTGCCATTGCAGTTCAATGCGCAGTGCAGCTTCCATCGCAGGAAACTTGAATGAATTCCATCAAAAATAGGACCAAAAATAGGGTTTGGGGGATTCTCAAATTTTGAAAGCAATTTTCGGAAAAAAATATTAAGGCATTGTCAATAGAAATATCACACCATGGGGCATCTTATAAAGTACATACGCACGGGGGGGGGGGGAGGGCAATTATTATTAACTCTTTCTATTTTTCTTTTGCGTTCAAGGAGCTTTGTTTAAAATTAAAGTCTGCCAAGGAGACTTGACATTTGAGTAGGAGATGGTGGGTGCTGTTGTGCCAGGGGACATTTTAACTTATTCAAAAAGATTTTAGAAAATAAAATTTAATCAACAATATCAACAAATTTATTACCTGTGAAACAAGCTAAACACATTTACTTTTCCAACACGTTTTATTCATTTGCCGTATTTGTCAGAGAATTTTACGCTGTTCGAAAGCAGAATTCTTGGCGAAACAAACTTGTTGTCAAGGAGACCGTAGTATAACACCGAGGGTATGAAAACACAAGATAAATTTTCCTGTTGCTCACGTCAGCTTCAAGACAGTTTAGAGAACATCATATTTCCAAGCATAAAGATACAAGAAAACATCGTATTAACTGGTAAGCAAATTATATTTTATAAAATAAGATATGCTTCTTTGCAGTCAAGAGTTCCAACCCAGCTCCAACCCAAAAAATTTTTTAATTGTATTTTGTTTTGACTGTATTTCGTATTGCTTTTGTTCTTGTTTTCTTTGTGTTTATCTCTGCTGCCATACCTTGTAAATAGGCTACAACATACACGCTTTTTTATATATAAGAAACCTGGCTTTTTTGGAACAAAATTTTGGAATTTTAGACCATTCTTGACCAATTTTCACAAGTGAAAGTTTCTTAAAAGTTTCTTAATTGTATATAAAAAATTCCGTTTTTTTTACAACGCATTCTTTTTTCAACAAAAACATGGTTTTTTACAGGAGAAGTCTCCACTGAATCAATCATCTAACATCATGTCCACTCCATTAAAATCATTAAGCATTATGTAATCTTCACTAAAAATTTCAGAAGTTTCCAAGCAATTTCTCATTCACTAGTAAAAGTTTCTTAAATTTTCGTGGGTTTCACCAGTGAGTTTCTTATAAATAGTTTCTTGTAAAAAAATGTAAATAGCAGTAAAACCCCACGAAAATGAGAGGAACAATAATTATTTTTTACCGTCACAACCTTTAATTTGTTCGAGATAACGGGCAGTCGATATAGAGGATGTGGACTCTCCAGATGTGGACATTCCGTCTTATTTTATCTTTTAAAATGTATATGCCACCAACTTTCAAGATCTTCTTTAAAAGAGGGCAGAAAGGGCTTATGGAACAAAATATCCTAGTCATATAAAACAAATCTGACGGTTTTTATTCAACTAGCTTTAATTCTTGTTCTTTGTTAAAATTGTAAAATAAAACTCGAAATGCGTTCCTTGTACCAGCGTCACTGAAACGACTTATAAGCTCTGAGGTGAGGCATCAAATACCTTTTAAAATAATCTTCCTTCTCCTACAAAGAAAATTTAAATTAAAGAAACAATATAGCTTCCCCAAGCTTCAGTGGTTTTCTGGAGGCTTACTTTACTAAAGCATTGGCAGGGCGTTTTCAGTGTTACCGTTTTCTTACCCAAAACTTTTTTCCAGAAGACAAAATACATGGTTTTTATTTGAAAATCTAGGTCCGATTTCAACATCGATTGGTTCTCGTTTCTGGACTAATTTTCAAAAACTTCATATCTCCACTCTTTAAAATGTGATTTTAATTGGTATTAATTAAGTCTGTGATCAATTCTTATTAGATTTATCGTTTGAAGCCACGCCTCATGTTTTAGTCAAACTTTACTCAAGTTTATGACGCTTTGCAATTGATAAAGCACGCGTTTTCATAAGAATAACCAACACCAGGGGGGAAATCTGCAAAAATAAGAACACATAAGCGTCAGCTCAAGCTTAGATTTGAAAAAAAATAAGATTAACAAAGATGCATAATTTTCTAATTAAATGGCAGTATATAATTAGTTAATTACATATTGTCTTTACTTCCAATGTACCAGACTAATCAACAAACATAACAGTATCCCATCAATATATTAATATCTGGTTCCTGCACTTGCCGTAAAGCTTGTTTACATAACAAAAACTGTTGAGGAAAAATAATAACAAAAACAAGAAACACTTGAAGCTGAAATGAAGTAGAAATAAAAATGTTTAATTTCCCATTTCAATTTTTAAAAATATAGCTTTTCACCGGTTTCGTAGGAAAAGATTTGCCCCATTCACGTTTCGCGGACTGGCTTTGGCTGGCGTTTTCAAGATTCACGAACAAGACGTAGAACCGATCGGGGATCCAATCACGTTTCACGGAAACCCTTTACCAATAAATAAATCAATAAATCTAATTAAGTTTAAAGTATGAATCAAATGCGAGTTTTTATCGTTTTTGTGATTGATAGACTTAATAATATTAAATAGAATTTGGTTCAACACAAATGCGACTTATAGTGATTGCTTATTTCCTCAAGACAAATCATGGGAATGGTTAAAGCACTTGTGCTCGTTGCCATGGCTTCGACGATGATGAATCTTGCTTTGGCCACAGAAGATAAAGGCCTTGCAAAATCAAGACAGCATACAGCTTGCGTGAAAGGTGCTCAAAAAGAAGAATTCATGTGTGAATCTGACTGTGGTGAATTGAAAACTGAGTTGAACCTTAAAGGCTCTTGCTTTGAAGATTGCCACCACTTCCTATTGGATAACATTAAAAAATGCAACACTGGTATTTATGGCAAGGTCCTTATCTGAGAACGGACTGAATGGCTATTTTTGAAAATATTATAACAGTTAAATTCAAATCTGTTTAATGCTAATTATTTAAAAAATTTCAAACGAATCACAAATTTCAAATAATTTCTTTATCAATTCTGAGGTCAAGATGACTTTTCAAAAATACTTTGCATTGCTGTGAAGTATCCCATATAAACAACCTATGTTCGTTGGTTGCAATGACGTAACGAAGGGGAGGGCAAGGTGAGGTGGTTGCCCCCCAGTAGCTACCAAATATAGAAGTACGTACTGATATGTGCCGCCGATAAGGGTAAGGGTGTGTTTCAAGATACAAAATGCTTTAATATTGGGTATAAGAAATTGTCAATAATGTTGGGTGTGTTGGAATGAAACACAACATTAACGTCGAATATGCACGAAAATTTAAAGATTAAAGACGGTTGGGCTTACGAAATAATTTCCGCGGCACACTCGTCCGACCGTGCACCTCCCGCGGGCTACCAAAGCCATTTTTGAGATTCATCTATTTTGGCTATAAGATAATTGCAAGGTGACGTTGATCATTTACTTACCACGCCCATAATATACTTGCCCACATTGATTTAACCCTCTCAATTTTGAGACTTTGGCTACGCCACCGATCATGGCTTATTTTAAGGGAATCTGAGTGGGGGGAGGGGGGGAAGCTATTGTTCTGATGAAAAAGGAACAATAGCCCATTGTCGAAAACAAAATAATATGACTGGGGGGCAAAGCCCAACAGCTTATATGATAAAATACCCTGTCACCGATAAGGCGAGAGACCTCCTGTGATAAAAACAATCCGTAATTGTTCTTTCTCGCGAGAGGATCTCGCAGGGATAAACTGAGGATCTAGGATTTGCCTAAAATGATGCTTTGGGAAATAGGATTTATGCAGCGGGAATGGGCAGAAATGAAATGGAAACAAAGCAAAAAAATGAACGGGATTTCACCATACAGTTAAAAGCCTTTCGGCCCTTTGGAAACTGGCTGGAATTAGCTGAAAATGGCTGGGATTCATTGAAAAATTCAACTGGGAAATGGGATTGGGAACCCTTTCAGGACCCTCTCAATTTTAAATATGACTGAAACAAGTTTTAAAATTTCTTCACCATTGAGGTTTGGCCCTGTTAGGAATAGAGCTGCATTGCAATATAAACGTGTCCAAGCTTTACTTGAGTATCAAAACTATTGCAAAAATTGCTCTTTAAATGTTGTTTTAAATAAACATATTTTTGATTCACAAATAATTTTAAACTTCTCTGGCACTCCATTATTTATAATGTAACGGGTGACCCAGAAAGCTAACCTCTTTTGCAGAGATGTAGCTTGAAATCCGTGACGCAACAAATTTAAAATTGTACTCAAAACGACGTTGGAAAGGAAAATGTTTAAAATTTACTTGTCCAAAACTGGAAATAAGTCAATTTAAAGGAACAGCTTTCATTTCCAGCCCATGTTTTGAAAATGAATTTTCAAAATTTAAACTCCCAAGTTCCCATTAAAGCAAGGGTGTGATTTTAATGTAAAAAAATGGACTGGAAATAAATGATGTTTCTTCAAATTGATATGAAAGCTCGCCCATTGGAGTAATTTTCATTTTAAGTTTTGGACAGGCAAACGTGGTCATGAATGACTGGATTATACCCCAAACTCTTTGTTTCCCTCGAGTTTTCCCTTCTGATGTCATTGAATGCGCAATTTGAGATTGGTAGCCTCACAGACTCCAAGGTACCAGACCAGCAGGGGATAGTTTTATTTGGGTCACACGGTTGATATAATTCTTAGTCTTACCAAACCGTCTTTAAAAGTATTAAATCATGCAAATATTATTTGCAAAATAAAACATTGAGAAATTTCCATTCTTTTTACAACAATTTACTCAGCTCTATATTTTGCAAATACTTTCTACATTATTTGATATCTCAAGATAAGGGCTCTAGTAATGAATCTGAGTTCAAGACAGCGGGTTTGAAATAATAGCCTCGTATCCACGGAGTATACTCGACAAACAAAATATGAAAGGCGATACAAATTAAATTAAATGAACTGGTATGAAAATAACATCAAAACAACCATGAAAAAACAAATTTTCTATTCAAACGATTAAGTGCACCATACTTTTTATTGAATCAAATACTTTCAACTGTGTTTCTCAGTTACCTAGCAGCATGACTATTCTGGCAGCAAAGCGTTCTTAACGAAATGAATTATTTTACCATGGTGATACAATCTCATCAGGGGGCTTGTATAATCTCATCAGGGGGCTTGTATAAACTTAGCGTATCGATCTGAAAATTGAGGGTTCTCGATTGTCAGGGTTTGGTATCTGTTAGGGGTGTTGAAATAAAAATCTCAGTATCATTCATGGGTGTGTAATTCTGATCATTGAATTTGAAAGTTCACGATATTTTTATATGTATAAGAGTTCTTTTGCACGAGAAATTTGAGACTTAAGAAATGTAAGTTGGGTCTAATTTCATAAATGTTGGGTTTTAAGGTTGGTTGAGTTGATTAGCATTTTGTGTTGCTTTTTGTTGTATGACTGAAATATGCAACTGGCGTCTAAAGTGTTTGGCAGATATGGTCCTTTTAACTAAACCCGGGACGGGACGAAATTTCATGCGTAATTGGCCCCTAAAACTAGAGACTAGAATAAAAAAGGTGCTAAAATAAAAGAAATACGGCCAGAGACATCCACTTTAAAAAATTGGTTGGGCTGATTTGATATGTTTTAATAGATTAAAGAATTTTAGGGTAAAAGTCTCATTGCAAAACTCAAGGCCACATTTTTCTAGAAAGAGCCCCAACAACTAAAAGAATAATTCCTAATAGTTATGCTCAATCTGTTCGGTAGTTTAATAATTATGCTTGCACGACTGTTCGAAGGATTCAGAAATTGTTTAGTTTTACTATTTACCACATTTATAAGTTTCTCTCCGGGACGAAATTTCCACTTGACAAGGGCCCCTTAAACCTAACGGCAAAGTCTCATTTCTCAAAGGGGTGCTAAAATGAAAGAAATACGGCCAGAGAAAATTGACATGTATTA
>JAYJMH010028145.1:0-17726 GCA_036873815.1 Phacellophora camtschatica
TGACATTTGATACGCTTCGACGTTTACACCGTATCCTCAATTTATCTTGTAGTATCGATGCATCTTTCTGGGCAATTTGCTTGGTTGCGTTTTTTTGGTATGTTTAGGAAGGCGCATCTACTTTCCAAGTCCGCACTTTCATTTGACCCTACTAAACAATTTGTTAGGCCCGATTTCTCTTTCTTTCCTTGGGGCGTCGCTCTTCAGGTCAGATAGATTAAAACCTTACAATTTTGTGAGAAATCTGTTTATATTCCCCTTCCCCGGGTACCTGGTTCTATTTTCTGTCCAGTGTCTGCCATTAGGCATGCATTTGCTTTTTCCCCTTGCCTGCCACCTGATGCTAAGGCTTTAAGTTACTTTCACCCTCTAACCCTCCATCCCCTGCCCTTTACCTACAGCCTTTTCATAAATAAGCTTCGGGATCTTCTGACTACAGTGGGTCTTAGCCCTTCCTCCTTTGGTACTCACTCTTTTCGTCGTGGGGGTGCGTCGTTTGCCTTTCAGTCTGGCCTACCCGTTGAACTTTTTAAGATTTTAGGTGATTGGAAGTCCAATGCTGTGTTGCTATATTTAACTGTGCCTTTTGATATCAGAATTAATGCCACTCAAATTATTTCCCAAGTGTATTCCAAAAATTTGCAAAAACCTTTGCATCATGAACTGATCCAGGCCACTTACATTCAACATTGATAAACTGACCACTAGCATCACAAACTGCTTGAATGTTCAACGAGAAAAATTGCTTATGATTAAAATAGTCTTGGGAATTTCTTACAGGTCTCTTGATAGGAATATGAGTTCCATATATGCACCCAAACGCCTGTGTCATGCCAAATTTCAATTCAAACTCAGATACTATTTGTCTCATTTCTTCTTTATCTCTGGGCAAATGCAAATATTTTGGACCTAAATTTTTGCAAATTGCGGAACAAACGTTTGAAACTGTCTTAGATACTGTGCACTTGTGTACCCCAAAAGTGTTAGCAGTCATCCACAAAGAGCTTGTATCTTTGAGGTAATATAATGTGATTGCTAGCTTTTTTTCTGTTGTTAGAGCACGATAATTTGGACAGCCATTTATAGGCCCAATAAAAGGTCTAAATTCTTCAGTAAGAGCGAAGAAGGAAAATCTTGACATACGAAAATTCTAGAAAAACTATGTTGTATCACCCATATGAGACGAACAACATATGTAATACTGGGACCTGCTCAAAGTTCCACACAGAAGTAAACAACAACAAATATTGAAAGCAAAACAATAAATATTTATAAACAATAAGTTTTAAAACAATAAATATTGAAAACAAAATGGCTTTGTTGATCTAATCGAGTCTTTAAAAAGTTGCAAAATTGCCAGTCAAATCCACGGAAATAGCAAACATCATAATACTTTATCAATAAAAAAAGATTTTGAAGCAAATTAATTCAAAAATAATTAAAGATAAAAAAACATGAATTCATTTAAAAGAAAATTACAAAATCTGAGCAATGATATTTGAAAAAAACCTATGCCCGAGTTTAGTCGTCTGAAAATTGGCAACCAATCAAACCAAGCATGGCAAAGCTTCCCATTGGTAACCAATAATTTGATGTTTTTTATTTCAAGCGGGATTTGTATGAGGCAAATTATGCCAGCTACACATGAAATCATTGAAGAATGCAAAAAGCATTTAACGCACTGAAGAATGCAAAACGTTAGTCATTGGCTTCCAAATCACGGAACACCATGACAAGAAAAGGTCGATTAAGAAATTCAAAAAATTGTAGAAAAAATTGACAGTTTCTCCATTGGATATACAGAAAATAGAGAGTACATCCTATACAACCGTTTAAAATCAAATAGGATATAATAATATAACTGGACTGGGCCGTTAAAGCGAAACAGTTCGTAAAAAATAAAACAGTTGATCATAATTGCAGTAGGTTCAAACAATGGTGAATAGTTGTTATAATGTTTAATGTTATAATGTTTCCTTGTGGCATACCAGGTGTCCCGAAATAATGAGATAGTCTATCTACAAGACCCTAAGACCTACAGACGATGGACCACTGGAGTTCTTAGTCACTATCAAGTTCATTTTTGTCATTTTTGTCGTTTCCTGTCATGACACAAGGATTAAATTTTTGGTTTGATGGAGAATGGTGGATTTTAGTTTTGAATCATTTTGATTCTCGATACACATTTTTTATAAGAACCTTTTTATAAGTTTTGCTGAGGGTCTTAAAATTCTAGGACATTTGAAGCTGATATGTTCTTAAATTGCTCTTACTTTTGCATGGATGATTGATTTCAACAACACAAGGCAGCATTCGTGTTGTGTCTCTCAGAACCTATTTTGTGTGTTTTGAGATTCACAAAAACTGCGGTTAATTAAATAAAAATTAAAAAAGGCCCCCCCCCCCGCCTATTTTAAAAAACATTCTGACGAGAAACGGAAATATTTTTTTTCTGGGCCTAATTTGTTTTAATTTTTTGACAACTCGAGCCTCGATGTTTTTATAAAATGTGTTCTTATAAAAAAAGATTGTATATTCGATTGGAATTCAATGGTAAAAACAAAGCTTGGTGCCAGTCATAATTAATGGCGGGTAGGGGGCTGGAAGAAATTTTTAAAACGATTAAAATTCTTTTTAAAACCATTAAAATTCTTTTTAAAACCATTGAAAGAATGTCAAGGGAATGAATGTCATTCTCTATCAACCCAAAAATTTATTCCTCTACATGGCTTGTTGTTGTGAAATTCATGACAGGAAACCGGAACCAAAAGTAACAAACATGAACTTGACGGCCACAGGTCTAGGGGCTATGGTCCATGGTCAATAGGTCTTGTAGATAGACTATGCTCAAAATAATGGTAACAGGGTTGATTAAGATTAGTGCTAAGAATATCCGTCGAAAAGTATTTTTTAAGTTATCCTCTATAGTTAATTTGAAAATAAAGATCTAGTTTTGTAGATATTGGTCTTTTGAGAATTGAGATAGTAATATTTAAAGCTCAAATTTGATTGCATACTTAGTTTTTGAAAACATTTTTAAACAATTATTCCAAAAGGAATCTTGAAAATCATTTGTCCAAAATATGTATCAATTTTTTAAATACCGAGAACAATTTTTAAAATTGTTTCAAATAAATTTGAGAAACTCGCACCACTAGCCTTGATCAAAGCTGTTACCTTTTTGGGACACTCGGTACATTAAAAGCATGCACGAAAAATTGTAAAATGGTAAAGAGTTTTATTACAAAGCTACGCAACGAGAGGGGAATACCATTACCCCCGCTGATGAACACGATATGATGAAAATTATTGCGATGGGAAACCGTAATGATGGTAGTGATGAAACGAGAGAAGAAACTGGTGCAGAATGAGAAAGATTTGATTCTTGAACCTTTTATTTTAAGCCATAGGTTTGTTGTTGTTTTCCTTGATTTCTACCTGATGCAAAAAAATTCTTCAGGTGACTGATATTTATCCCTTTCATAGTGATATATTCAAAATTGATCTTCAAACTGAAAGGAACGCTTGTCACGTTCCCAAAGAAAACAGTTTCCTCTTGTGAATTACTATTCCTTTCATAGTGCGTACAGCCAATTTAAAATACTCTATTCGTAGTGCGTACAGCCATTTTTAAATAACCAAATGACCTTCAAATTAAAAAGTTGTTTAAAAGCCACCCAAACCGAACGTATTTAACAGAGCGTTTCTGTGAATACAAAATAAGGCAGTATTTTCTGTACATTTTCCTGATTCTCTTGTGTTTGTCTGTGCATTCATGTTTTTAAGTTTTGTTCTCGTGCACGTGCACGTGTTTTATGTTTTAATTGTTACCACCTACATGGGAAAGGAAAATCAATCAAATTAGGTAGGCCTGCTAAAATTGCCGTATTATGTTCGGATTGCCGTATTATGTTCGTTTTGGCTGTTGAGAAGACAGTTCTTGTTAGATGCCGGTTGGCATTAGTCAGTGGAGTGCAGAAATAGGTTTTTTCCGTTCACGGCGAATTACTAATAAAACATACACCCTTAAATTTAATTCCATTTTTGCGTTTCTTTCAATACTCAAACTTTTTTTCTTGTGCTGCTTACTAATTATACTCCTTATGCCGATCTTGCCAAGTATCACTGTGATAATACGTTTACCAACTATGTATTTTACCAAAACGTTTGCTTTATGTACTTTTTTGCTAATCAGTGTTCTATTGTAAAAATTATAACATATTTACTTTCCTAGCTGCTATCAGCTTCTCTATCTTTCACTGTAAACAAACGTAAAACTTTGACCCGTTTTATTTTCAGCTACGTTTCTTTCATACCCTTCAGAAGTGTTATTTCATATGCTTCACCTCAGATGGGTGATTGATAAAGCGATACCAATGAGTGGTGATATTAAAAAGAATCCAGGCCCGAGAAGAGAGACATTTAATTTATGTTCTTGGAACTAATGCGCACATAAGTTTATTCGGGTTCACTTGATTGAAGCATAAAACTATACGACTATGACCTTAATAGGGATTGTTGAAACTCACCTGGACAGTATGGTTGATATCAGAAAGTTAGATAACAATGGATACACTTTATTTAAAAATAATCATCCGAACGATGTGAAGCGGGGCGGCGTCGGGCTTTACGTCAGCGATGCTTGTCCTGCTACACCACGGTCGGACAGTGTGACTCTTCCTGAATGCATTGTGTGTGAAATACAACTAAACAAGAAAAACTATTTCTTTGCCGTTATTTATAGAAGTTCGAGTCAAAGCCAATTGGAATTTAGTGATCTTAAGAATAATTTTGAAATTATTTTATCCAAGAAGACTGTTGAGAATCCTTATAGTAATATCATTATGGGTGATTTGAACTGTCGCTCCCCCCAATGGTGGGAAAACGACATCGAAAATGTGGAGTGTAAAGTATTTGAACCTTTCGTTGCCAACCCTGGTCAACAGCAGTTAATTGATGAACCAACTCATTTCATGGGTGTTTCCAAATCATTCATCGATATAATTCTTACTAGTCAACCAAATATATTTGTTGAATCGGGTGTTCATCCATCTCTACATGAACAATGTCGTCTTCAAATTGTATATGGTAAGATAAACACAAAAAATTTGACTTGCCTCCTTTTAAACGTAAATTTTGGCTTTATGACAGTGCTGACGTTTCATCAATTAAAAAAAGCATTGAAATGTACGATTGGCAATCTAATATTAGTCAGATAAAATGTTGAAATCCTAAATGATGTCTTACTCAAATTTTTTTCAAATTTTATTCCAAACAAAATCACCACAATCAAGCCTCGTCAAGCACCTTGGCTAACACAGTCGAGTAGAAACTTTATCCGTAGAAAGAATAAAGCTTATAAAACATTCGTTAAAAATGGTCGACCAGATCATTGTCTTGAAGGTATCAAACAAATGATATCACAAGGCAGAGAAATGATAGAAAATTCTAAGTATGATTACTTTTCAAAAATAAGCCAAATATTGGCAAATCCAGACACTGGCAGAAAAAGGTATTGGTCACTATTAAACAAAGTCTTAAATAAATCAGTTATCCGGTCACAGAATTTTTGTAACAGATTTTAAAGAAAAAGCAGACATATTCAATGATTATTTTATCCAACAATGTGTCCCTGTGAATACATGGTTGTATTCTCCCTTCCACTGTGCAATGTGATGTCCCATCACTAACTGAAATAGAAATACTAAATACTTTTTTTTTAGAAATTACTCGATCTTCAAATCCGAACAAGGCAAAAGTGATACAAATATGCGATGACCCTCTCCTTATTCCTCTTAATATAATATACAATACTTAAAGAATAGCAAAAATTTGAAAAAAAGCTATCGCCCAATATCGCTCCTACCCATATTTGGTAAAATTTTCGAAAAATTAATATTTGACAGCCTTTTTTGTCATCTTAATAGCAATAGTCTCTTAAATCAAAATCAATCCGGCTTCCGCCCTGGTGACACTACTATCAACCAATTACTATCGATTGTTCATTCAATATATGTTGCTATTGATTGTAACCCATCCCTTGATGTTCGCTCAGTCTTTCTTGACATTTCAAACGCCTTTGACGGAGTTTGACATGAAGGGTTATTATTCAAATTACGTCGATGTGGGGTATCCCGAAAACTCATATTACAAACATAAAATTACCTGAGTTCTCGGAAGCAGAGAACTCGTCTGAATAGCAAATTTTTCAAGTGATGTTTAATTGCAGCAGGGGTCCCACAAGGGTCCATTCTGGGTCCACTTCTATTTTTGGTTTATATTAATGACCTTACTGAAAATTTGAAATGTAACGTCAAACTTTTTGCGGACGATACTTCGATTTTTACTACTGTACACGATTCAAAAGGAGCCGCTGATGATTTAAACCATGGCTTAAATGTTATGAACAGCTGGGCTAGACAATGGAAAATGTCCTCTAATCCAGATCCTACAAAACAAGTTACTAAAGTAACTTTTTCAAAAAAAAATCCTAACGATCATCCTCCAATATATTTTAACAATATTCCTGTTGAAAAAAATCACTGAGCAGAAACATCTGGGCTTAGTCCTTGACTCTAAACTTTCTTTCGTACCTAATATAAACTCAGCTATATTGAAATCAAGACTTCTTTCTTTGAAAAGATTTCTTTCTATATATTTGCCAAGACGTACTCTTAATGAAATGTACAAGTTGTATGTTCGGTCCATCTTAGTTTACGGTGATGTGATATATCATACCCCACAAATTACATCAGACTACTCTGAAAATATATTGTTAACAACTCGTATGAAAAAATTGGAATCCGGGAAATATTCTGCTGCACTTGCAGTCACCGGTGCTTGGAAGGGTACATCCCGTGAGAAATTTTACTGTGAACTTGGGTGGGAACCGTTAAATTTACGTAGATGGAGCAGACGCCTTGTTTTATTTTATAAAATAGTTAACACGTTAACACCCGGCTACACGCGACTTACAATACCCAATCCTTCTGAACAAACTTATGGACTTCGTAGGCAGCATATGATGGGGATCAGAAGGCTTTGAGTTCAGTTTATATCCTTACTGCATAACTGAGTGGGATAAACTTTATCCTGAAATAAAACTATCCTCTTCTGCTAGCATCTTCAAAAATAAATTGCTATCTCTAATCCGCACTCCTCAAAAGCCAGTATACGGAATACATGATCCAAAGGACTTGGTGTTTATTAACGCAACTCCGAGTTTGACTCAGCATACATAATTTACAAAAATTCAGACATAATTTCAGTGATACCATAAATGAAATGTACCCAGTAAATGATGGGATAGAAGATACGGAACACTTCTTTCAGCACTGCCTTGCAATTTATTATGAAAGACGAAGTCTTCTCGACAGCATAATTGCAATACTACAACCGAATGATGTAACAAGTCTTTCTAACAGTAAGCTCTTCGAAATTATTATGTATGGCCTCGAAAAACTATCATTCGTGCTAAATACAAACGTTCTTAAAGCTACTTTGAAATATATGCATACTACAGAGTGCTTTCAATCGTTCTCCTCTCCCACTCAATGTGAATAATCGCCCTAATGTTTTTTTACCTTGAAATTTCATTTTATTTGTAAACTTATAGCTTTGTAATTTGTTAATCGTTTCTCGTAAAGGTTGGTTTACACAATCATAACTTGCATTGCTCCTGTTTTAAATCTAACTAACTAAATGAACCATGTTTTTCCTTTGTCTCGAACTGGGAGTCGTATGTACGTACGTATGGGTCCGGTCGTGTAGATTAACCTTAGGGCACGATGATGTAATTTTTTAGAATTGATATAAAACAAACAAAAAGCCTTTCCAACAGATATTTTAATGATATCTAAATTTGAAAAAAAATTGTTGACATACCCGAGCTTGGTCATTCGTATCAGTGCAAAGATAGCATGTCGTTGTTTCATTCAGAGCACGCACTACTACTTGAAAGCAGTTGGGTCTGCAAGTAAAAATGAAAGCATTTTAATAACTTCATCCCGAAAAATATGGTTTTGGTGTCAGTATTGGTCTGCGTGTCAGTAGATGTCAAATTTTGTTGTCTTTGATAAAAAGCAACAGTGGACAGAATGTGTGAGATATTATTATATTTTGGGATGTAGCATTGGATATTAGTTGTGTACTGTCTCGTTGTTTGTTTTATACAATGCATTTCGTTGTCAATTGCGACTTTTGAAAACCCACCACCGCTGAAGATTTTGAAAATATCCTCAGTTGTTGAAATTGAGGAACTGATTCTGATTGACCAAAACTGTGACGTTTAAGGGAAAAAGAATAGCAGAACAAATACATATGAATTCCGAGATCCCCGCCACCATAACATTACACCATAACAAAAGGATGAACATTACACTATGGGAAACACCACACGATATTAACTCAAAGAGTGTTTTCTACCAAAATAGACAGCACAATGTCACAAGGAAAGTTTGTATATTCTCTCCTGACCCATGTTTTTGATTCACATTTTTGCTTCCCAATGATCGGCGACAGTAAAAAATACTTTGTAAATTGTCCCAATGATTTTACGATAATGCTCTTGGCATCGGCTCCATTATCCAATGATTGATTGAAGAAGTTAATAAAAACCATACTTCGGCAGTGAGTGAATCTACTTGAGTGAATATTTGTTCATGAATATTTGTTTTATGAAAATTATAACAAAACATAGTACCATGATCTATATTTTAGTTCACACCAGAAATCAAAAAACACGACCAACAAGTAATGGTATGCACTCAATTATTAACAGTGCTTACAAGTAAAATTGTTTTTAGCTTCCTTAATATAAACCCATTGAATCCTCAATAAATAATATCGATTTACACATGTTAGCTTCCACTTCTGCTTAGTAGATGCTTAAGTGAATCAAAATGCCGGGGCACACATACACTTCTGCGAGAACAACAGCCATAAAAATTAAATTAAATAATCTTACATCATTCTTAAACATTTTAATATAATGCTGATATTAAGAACACAAATCGAGGTAAGAACATAAAAAATTGATAACTATCACCGTGAAAAGATCTATAACATCTTCAATTTATACGTTTTACGGCATCAAATGTCTAATTTTATATTTACAACATACAAGGTTCTTACATCGAATTGAAAGCAGGTTGTAAAAATATAGCATCTTCTTGCAAAGCTTCACATTGAAAGAAAGCGTGTGAAAAGCAAAGCAAATATTTGAAAAACTCAAAAAACTCAGTTCTCTTACCTGTCTGACGCAAAGCAAGCCTCGCGGTATATTCGCACAACTGGCCGCGACTTTCGCAATTTACTCGCTGCATTCGCTATAGCACAAGTGAATGAATGAAACAGTATTAAAACAGGTCAAGCAAGCAGAGAAGGAAAAATTCAAGCAGATGTTCCCAAACAAGAAGAAAAAACCTCAGATTCGTAATAGTTAGTCGTCAAGGTGAAACGAGTGAAAACATTTCTTTCACCTGCCCTTAGAATCAGCAAGTTTGTCTGAAAGCAAAAAAATCCTTTGAGTGTAAAAGTAACGAAAAGAGAAAAAACGAATGTAAGAAAACAAGATTTCTTAAAGCCATTCATTTTTTTAGAAAAGCATTCAATATGACTTCAGTGAACTATTTCCTCACCAAGAAAAGCAGCAAAGCCACAATGCTTTCCGGAAAACAATTTCTTGGTAGAGATAATAGTCATTCAATGTTAAAGTAAATTCATTCAAGTGAGTGCAAGAAGAAGAAAGCCCTGCAGTCAATCTTATCATAAATAAAATTGAATCTTAGTCAAAACTGAAATGTCAAAGCTGACACTTTCTGCAATACTAATCGTAAGAACATTGTATAAATTTTTAAGTTCAGGTAACTTGATACAAAATATTGTGTAGGAAATTATTAACATTGTTGTTTATTTGCAATTATATAATTTTGATAGTAAGTATTTCATTTCAAATTTGTTCGTAGAATTGCTCTTTCATGTTAAAATCTGGAGAGTTCACTACGTCAGTAAATTATTTTGAGTTCAGCATGTTTCCAATACAGTTATATGGATAACGCAGCCAATACACCTTAAACAATTTGCTATTTTTTGTCAAAATAATCGCTTCATTCGTTTTCCTGTTTGATTTATTACATAATATTACATAATATAAACGTAAAACAATACGAATACTCCGTGTATGTTAAATATTTTTAATACAATGTATAAAAATTTACAACTTACCTTCCAAAAAGACTTTCATGAACTGAATATATCGTTGAATATGCAAGATCAATTAACCCTTTCGGTTTTGTTCTCTGTAAACAAAAAGTAATAGCATTTGCACAAAATCACGATAACAGAAAAAGCAAGGCAAAAGCATTTGCTAAACAGAAATAATCAGTAAAATAATCGTTTCGGATAAATCTGAGCTTGAAAAAGGTTTTTTTCGTTTCAAATTGTATAAAAAAGCATCTCTTCAGGTTTGTTAATGTGCAGAAAATTTTGTCAAACACTGAATTTGGAAAAATTTCAAGGGTTGTCAATAGTTGATTGAAGGATGGTCAAACACACCAAACATTTCATCGAACATTTTGACGAACAACATCACAGGAACAGAGAAGAGGGGTGACACGAATAGCACTCAAAAATGAAAAGTAGTTCAGAATTCTGATGAAATGACGGATTTTATTATAACAATTTTGAAACGAAAAGCAGTTGCAGCTATTTTACAGCTTGATATATTTGAAGAAGACAAAGGTCGCAATTGGAAAACTAGACAGTGGATTAAGAATATATTTAGGCGAATAAAGCTTGCATGTGCTCATATACGGTTATGTTTTGAAGTCTATCAAACAACGTCGAACCTCATCCAACACCTCATCCAACATCACGGAATAAGGTGGCCTAACGCACAGAACGTTTCAGAAAACATCAATGTTGAGAATTATTCGCTGAAATGTTGGAGAGGCATTGCGGGGCTTCATATTAAAAAATATAAACTTGTAGGTTGCGTATCCCTCCCCTGGCGAAACAACCTATTCGCAAAATCACACTATCAACAAGCAGAGACTTAATTCATCAACAATAGCTAAGTTCTAAGTTTACAGCAAGTTCTAAGTTCTAAGTTTACATAAGGCATAAGTTTAAATAAGTTTAAATAAGGCATTTCAATATATTAAAAGAAGGAAGACAAAAAGCAAAATGTTGTTCAAAAATGTGTTATGGAAAAAAAGTCAGCAAAGACCGCTGAAACCAACCCTCAAAGGCACAGATATTTTTGAGAACACATTTTTTGTATGTGCTTTTTAGACAAATTTTTAAATATAAGAAAATTCATTGAAGAACCATTTACTGGGAATTACTTATTGAGGAACAATTCACTTGGAATGATGTTTTGCACTGAAGTTTTACTTGGAATTTACATTCACTCGGAATAAGAAAATTCACTGAAGAACAGTTTAGTGGGAATTATTCATTGAGGAACAATTAGTGATGCATTGAGGAACAATTCACTGGAAATGACCGTTTTGCACTGAATAAAGGTACATAAATCGATAAATCGATAAAGGTTTCGTAATATAGATCTTCAAAATAATATCTTAAACAGTTTTGTAAAAGTTAATTTCATTGAGGTGAAATTACCAAATTTTCAACCATCACACAGCCAGCAGACTATTCTGAAAAAAATAAAATAACTCAAAAAACAATAGAATGATAGAGAGTGGAGCGTGGGGCGGGGAAGAGAGAATGTTCACCGTGGCTGTATCTTTGAGTCGTCTTCTTTTGTTGCATAAAAACTGTTGCAAGTGCTACAGCTATGCTCATCGACTTGTGATAGAAAAGACCAAATGGACATCGAATCCACATTAAATAGGCAACACATTATATTTGCATGACTGCCCAAGAAGGCAGCCGCTAGAAACAAATTATCTCACTGAGGCTTCTGCTGCAGGGCCAGGATATATGGAATAAATTAAAGATGAGAAATGAGATCGGCAAACATTGTGAACTGTAATATAGTACGCAAGAAAACTTTTTTCCAAATATTAACTACAATTATATTGATATTTAATTGCCATTCAAAATTCCGGTCCACGCCTATCCCATAAAATGACATTTTTCGTTGTGAACCAGAGACTTTCCAATTTTCATTGTGTACCAATGCCTTTCCATTTTCGTTCTGTACCAGTGCCTTTTTCATTTTCGTTGGTACCAGTGCCTTTCCCATTTTCGTTGTGTACCAGTGCCTTTTTCATTTTCATTGGTACCAGTGCCTTTCACATTTTCGTTGTGTACCAGTGCCTTTCCCATTTTCGTTGTGTACCAGTACCTTTTTCATTTTCATTGTTACCAGTGCCTTTCCCATTTTCGTTGTGTACCAGTGCCTTTCCCATTTTCGTTGTGTACCAGTGTCTTTCCAATTTTAGTTGTGTACCAGTGCCTTTTTCATTTTCATTAGTACCAGTGCCTTTCTCATTTTCGTTGTGTACCAGTGCCTTTCCCATTTTCCTTGTGTACCAGTGCATTTCCCATTTTCGTTGTGTACCAGTGCCTTTCCCATATTTGTGTATCAGTGCCTTTTTCATTTTCATTGGTACCAGTGCATTTCACATTTTCGTTGGGTACCAGTGCCTTTCCCACTTTCGTTGTGTACCAGTGCCTTTTTCATTTTCATTGTTACCAGTGTCTTTCCCATTTTCGTTGTGTACCAGTGCCTTTCCAATTTTAGTTGTGTACCAGTGCCTTTTTCATTTTCATTGGTACGAGTGCCTTTCCCATGTTCGTTGTGTACCAGTGCCTTTTTCATTTTTATTGTTGCCAGTGCCTCTCCCATTTTCGTTGTGTACCAGTGCCTCTTTCATTTTCATTGGTACCAGTGCCTTTCCCATTTTCGTTGTGTACCAGTGCCTTTTTCATTTTCGTTGGTACCAGTGCCTTTCCCATTTTCGTTGTGTACCAGTGCCTTTCCCAGGGTGAAAGGGTTAAAATTAACTATTTTTTTCAAATGTGGATAAAAAAATAAAAAAGAGTTCGTAATTATATAATAACATAATTTGATTTATAGAAAAATGATTATGACACATATGTAAATAAAAACCCCTTACGATTCTAAAGAAAATAAAGAACATGCAGTAGGCAGTGGCTCAGACATGCCGACAGAAAAACAGACAAAACACTAACAGAAACAATTTTATATTTTTAAGACGATTTGTAGAAGTTCACTATTGCCAACAACTAGTAAAGGCAAACTATATTCAAAAACATTTTCAAGGTTTGCAAAATTTTAAGCGTGCCGAACCTTTTAATTCGATAAATTACACAAGAAGGGCAGCGTTCAACCTGGATGGGTTTGCCAATTTAGGTTAGGCGCGACAACGAATTTGAAGTGACTGATTTAGATAAAACCGCCACTTACAGTGAAAATTTCTTCTCATGTACCGAACCTAATGCATACTTATGCCGTCTACAGCAGTCAAAATAATACAATTTGGTTCTGCAAATTAATTCAATTCAATCCTCTGTTAGAATCGACACAATTAAGCTCGACATTAATCTCAAACTCCTTTCAATGTCGCGCTGGAGTCGAACCTGATGATGTTAGATTTTTATATTTAGTAAATAAAAAGCACAACGTTTAACACTGGCCTAACAAGAAGTAGACAATCCTTAATTGTAAAGAATCGTCAAATATACAGGGTGCGCCAAAAAATGCGGAACATATATCATGAGCTACCAAAGATCGTGTACTGCACGGATCACAGTGATTAAAGTTGATATTCACGTCAAAAAGGCAAAACTAGTAAAAAAATAATTTTTGGCGATTGTTCTTTCGTTATGAGCGATTTTGCGAAAATTTTCCATCTCATGAAATCTCGAAAACACTGAAAAACGTTGATAAAATTTCAAAAGCGTGAGAGCACATGGACAAAAAGAGATTTCTGCAACCATGCCAAAGACTCTTGCGAATCAAAGATTCTTTCAGTTTTCATGCGTTTTCGCAGTTTAAATAAAGTCTTTTCCATTCCTTTCAAAGCATGAAGTCAATGTTTGACCTTAATGATACCAGTGTTTTTGAATGTTTTCGAGCTTCAATGAGATCGACAATATTTCGAAAATCGCTTATAATGAAAAAACAAGGGTCAAAAATAATCGCCCAAAAATTGTTTTTAACTAGTTTTGTCGTTTGGACGTGAATATCAACTTTAATCACTGTAATCCGTTCACTACACGATTTTTGGTAGCTCGTCAAAGATATTCCGCGTTTTTTGGCGCACCCGGTAGGAATTACAACAATTTTTCCTTCAATCTACGCTTAATAAAATACCTCTCACATGTAAAGACTTCAGTGCAATTTTAGCATGCCCTTTACAGAAGAAATTTTGGTAAGTTAATGTCAAAAACAATGCTTTCTAGGTCCTTGGAAAAATGTTCTCTTCTTGCAGAGTGGTTGGTTACTGAAAAACGTCTATTCTTATATAACAAGTTACTCCCCCTCCATGCCTATTTCTATCTATCATTTTATTTAATATCCCTCATCTCCGCTTCCCCATCCAATATGGTCTTGACAAGTTACTTTTCGTTGTTCCAATAACTACAGGCTTTGATTTTTGGGCCATGAGCCTGAGTTCATCAATTTTTGACAAAAGACTGTTTATGTTTAGATGCAGAAAGTTTATGTTTAGATGCTCTAAAAAATTATTTACATTTTCCCTAAAATTAATTTGTAAAATTTCTAGTGAATCAATAGGATTTAGAGTTTTGATTCTATTTCAATGAAGAGGATAAAGAAAACCATCTAAACATTTATCTTTGCATAGGTTTCCAAATACTAGCACATCCTCTATTCTGGTGGTACATTTGTGAATGAGAGGTGTGATAGTTGAGTTGTGAATTTTATCCTCATCATGAAATAAAATTGTAGCTAAATGGAAAAAATTAATGTAAGAAATTAATAAAAATATGATATTTTATTTTTTTAAGCCCTCTGTTCTTGTTCTTTTGTAGTTGTTTGTGCTTGTTATTTTGTAGCCTTTCGTTCTTGTTCTTTTTGTGCTTTTTGCTTTTGTTGATGAATGTTAAATGTGGATTTGTGTGTGCATGTTTGTGTACCTGTGATTGTTTTTGATGGAAAGTTTGATTGAGAGTGTGATTTCGGAAAAGGTTTTTGATTTTTGTGTGACTTGGTGTGCTTTGTTGATATGGTGTTGGTTTTTTTAGATTTGTTGGTTGTTGATTGCTTTTGTTTGTTTGTGATTTGTGTGAATAGGTAGTTGGGGATGACCCTCTGGTGTTAATAGTCCTTTTTATCTTCAGTACTTAAGGGTCCTAGAGGTCTCAGGGGTCCTAGGGTCTCAGATTCCGGTTTTTACTACATGCCGGTTGTGATGAGTGGTTTGATGGTTAAAGAGACTTATGAACGTGGTTCTGTTGCTGGGATGACAGTGGTGTGAATAGGTGGTTTTTTGTTTGAAGTTGCTTGTGAATATGATTTCGTTTTGGTTGCAGTGGCAGAGAAAATGTGTTTTTTGATGGTTGAAGTGTCATGTAAGTGTGGTTTTGATGTGGTCATGGACTTTTTTTGTGTGTGTGTATTTGTTTGTGGAGATGTTTGGTGTAGATGAGGTGGAATTGGTAGGCCCGGTGGTGGCCTGAGGATTGTCACGGCACGGAATGGTGACCGAGTATGACTCCTAGGGACAGTAATCTCACGACTAAGTGGACCGTCCCTAGGTTTGTCAATTTTTGTGGCTAGGTTCGGAGAGATAGCCTTAATTTTTTCAGCAATGCTCTTTGCAAATTTCTCATTGCCCAGCTCCACCAGCTGCGAGTGATCCACATAAAATAGTTCCCTCCGCAGAGGACCGTCTCCCCCCAACCAGTAATTTACTGGTTTAAGAAAGGAGACGCTCCCCAGCAAGGGTATTATTCACCTCAAGTCACCGGTGGCGCCTCTCCCCTAGGCAAGAGCCTACCAATGATAATCTTTGCACTGGGTCGGGCACTATCGGACACTATCGATTTCAAGCCATCTGAAATATCAGATGGCGTGTCGCTGTCAATATTGTTAGTACCACAGTGTATGACACATAAGTTACGGTTTGCCGTCATTTCCCGTACAAAACCTGCCAAAAAACATGCTGAACTCTATCTCCACCTATGCCAAAATTTAATACATTTAATGGCCTAAGAAATTTCTGCCATACCTTTCCATACATCGACAAACCACAAACCAGCGAGTCTCCAATTACCACTTTAGAATACTACTTTAGCATAATAGCCTGCTGTTGAATCGCACTGCTCTACCAAATCTTGATCTTGCCCCAAGCAAGAAATGTGCGGAAGTCCAAATCTGATTCTGCCTAATGCTTCCCTTGTTACTGTCCTCCTCATTCAAACCGACAAATTCCCTTTCATATCTATGCTTTCTTCTTCAACTTCTGAATCGAATTAAACTTCTTCATCTGACATAATTTCTTCTTCCTCTACAATTTCTTCAATATTACTTATTGCACCTTGTGGATCATGCTGCTGCAATCTCAAAGATGGACCCTTCCTGTTACAATATTTGTAAATTGATAAATGTATTCAGGGAGTGAACCATGCTTTGCCATTGTTGTTTCTTGGCGGACGGTTCTTTGCCGTACAGCTGAGCCAAATGCCGTTGCCCACCCCCTCATAACTTCTATTTCCTTCTTTTTAAAAAATAGTTTGGGAAGCTTTGAAATCGATAGCTTAACAAGTTACACTTTGTGTATTTCAGCTCTCCTGTAATACGATTCAGGCCACTTATTGCCCATTCCATTACATCCAGGAACTTCCTCGTTTTTGCAGACACACATCTAAGGATTTGCGACATTGCTCAACAAGATCAACTGCTTCAGGAAGTGTTTTTATTGTGTAAGATGCTCCTCTTGTGTGTACTGAGAAGGCTTCGTTGAGGTAGTCTAGCTGTTTTAGAAAAGATGCACATTCTTGCATCTTAGTAATCATTCTTATTGAGTTGGCTTGAAGGTCACAGACGTAAACAACACTACCAAATTCAGTGACAATTCCAAGTGGCTGCACAAATCTACAGCTGGATGCTGGGCCAGTGACATTTTCTTCATGACCCTCTTTACCATTAGCATCCTCGGAAGTAGGACTAATCTCAAAGATGGCAAACTTGTTTTCGTTCGTGAAGAGTGCACTCGAAGCACCGACTGGGGTCAAGACGTATAGTTCATTCACATTGTCAGTGGCACGAGTGTCTTTACCTGTTCTTCCCTCCAAATAATACAACGCAATACATTTGACGATCCACTCCATGACCTCCATGACAACATGTGCAATAACTAAAAAATTACTCTCCTCCGCAGGTCCCTTTTAAAGTTGCGCGGGTGGAAAGAGAAATAAACTCAGGTGCCGCGAGTCAAAAAGGGACTTCTCGAGGATTTCTTTCATTCTCTGCTTTTGGTTTTCTTTCCACTACCAATATGCCTCAAACAAGCTTTGTTCCTTGTTGGAAAAATAGCATCACAGGATGTTTGGATATTAATGTTCGTACAATACCGCATTACAGCCAGCATAGAGGAAAAACGTTTTTCCTGCTGACCATAGAGCACTTTGCGCCTGCGCATCTATGTTGATTTTAAAAATTTTCAATTTTGCCAGGAAGGAGGTCAATGAATTTCGAACGCCTCTTGCACTCTTGGGAATCGCTCTTTTGTCTTGCAAACCTGGCTGATTGCACACCTGTGATCTCA
>JAYJMH010028156.1:0-17723 GCA_036873815.1 Phacellophora camtschatica
TTTGTTAACAAAGAAATTGCATGGTGGGAAATATATATCACAGATTGTCCCCGGCTCATCGCAGATCGTCTGCGATCTCTTACGATTATATGGAAACACTTTCACCTAGCCTGAGATCAGCTTTCACCGGGAAGGTGTCGGCGATCGATCTGCGGCACTCTTAAGATTATATGGGAACCACGCTTATTTACCAGCCAGCGCACTTGGAGGAAAGTTATACCCAGATATTGATAATTTAATCCGTTTCGTCGCAAACAAAACCTGGGTAGAAGATGGATTAAATCATGGATTACACGTTTATTTTGGTTGAAAAACAACTTTTTGAGAAACGCTGGGCTTAGATTTTGATCCAAATAGTTTTGGTGGTCTATCGCTGAAAATATTTACGTTAAGTACAAACAAAGCAAGCAGATGTTTAGCCCACAACTTAAAACGTGGTTTAAAGATATTTTTGAAAAGGGCGGGGAAGTAAGTTTGTGAAAAATCTTCCGTTTTAAGCCAAGTTTAATTTCGGCTGACTTTTAACGTAACTCTTCTTGACACTTTTAAACCACAAAACTTTAAGCAACTTTTAATGATATTAATGTCATTACAATTTTGAATACGTAAAAAATGGAAATACACAGAGCCGTCGGAGGAAGCTACTGCAGATTCGGCGCCAAGGAACAGAGGCAAATTTTATCCGTTGAAAACAATAAGAAACCATATCAACTGAAAATGTAAACAAGTGAAGCCATGGAGATTTGCGGAGGATAGAGTTGAGAGAGTTTTGCTTTGTTTTTAACGACTCATCGCTTTAAAATTGGTCTGTCAATTTTACTATTTTTACAAAAGTTGCCTCTGTTGGGCCTTGGCCTATTGTTTTCAGAAAATTCCATGCAATGCCATTATATTCATAATATGCTGTACAACACGACAAAATATAGACTAGATAGATAAATGGAAGCATTAATATGAAGAAAAAAGATAGTACCCAATATCTTTTCCGGGAATCGGGAATTTTCCAAAGCGGGATTCGAGAATTTTATTAGTTTTTCAGGAAGCGGGATCGATCAATTTACTGGCGGGTTTGAATATTATTTTTAAAAATTTATCTTACGTAGAAAGTCACTTTGTTTGGTTTGGCAGTTGAATCGTAAAATATCGGCGTTTTCTAACTACTATTTGAAAAAAATTCCAGAAAACAGTCATAACACATGATAATTAATAAATGGAACAACATAATTTCAGGATTTGTTACACTTCCCGACGAAAAGCGGGAATTAACAAAAAAATAATTCGGGAATCGGGAAATTGGCTGAAAACGTTCAGGAATCAGGGGGCCTATTCGGTACCCTCAAAAAACGCAACGGGAGCCATAGTGGTGCTCTTTCCTTCCTCCTAATATTTATGTATGAGTTGTCAATGGAAACGGTGGAAAATAGAAAAGAACAGCAGAGATGTTTCATAAAGGAATTGCGGACTTGGCCACCATTGTTCTTTGAAATGCTCAGACAGGTTTAGAGATGGCACATATGATAATGATATTCTTTGCACTCCGAAGTATGTGTCGTAAGTCGGCCAAGGTCACTTTATCAGAGTCAGAGAACTGTGTCACGATCTTTATTTAGACTGCTCAAAACACAGACTAACACGGGCTTCAGGGAAAGTAAAGTTCTTATATCATTTCCACTTCGATTTCTATCATTCTACCTGTCTTTTATTCCGTGTAATGATTAATTAAAACGAACTGTAGGACAGTTGGAATGAGAGGAATTGCAGTGGGAATAAAATAAAAACTTCTATTTGTTCAAAGCCCGTAGACATAACATAGGTACTATCTGGGCTTGCTGCAAGTCTCCTTGCGGAAAAGAGAGAGACTTGTAAGCAGTAGTGTAATTGGAAGAGGGGGGACTCGGGGGGCTTAGTCCCACTTCTATTTTCGAAGTAGGGCTGCGCCCCCTTAAAAAAAGTTTTACATATCATTGTTTCATTGTTCCTCTCAATTTGCTCTCGGCGGGGGCCCCCTCTACAAAATCTGGTTCTACACTACTGCTTGTAAGCAAGTTTGAGGGGCGAAACGCTGGAAAAGGCATTTAGTTAGGGGCACCATTGCGAAATCAAATCTATTTTCGTTCACCGTTTGAACGCAATAACACATTAAAATTACCACCTGCCGTAAACGTCAATACATGATCTATTTATTTTGGCCTCATGATAATACTTCTCATCATTGCAGTCGTTTTACATGTTGTGGCAGCAACATTGAAATTGTTTTACGATAAATATACAGGTGGAGTAAAAAAATTGTTTAATCTGTCGTAAAAGCTCACAACGTCCTTGGCATTTTGACACCATTATGTGGTAGTCTGTTCAAAAATCTTTGGTACCGTTTACGTACATTTGACCATAGTTTCGTGCATAAAACCGTTTATGTACATTTTACTGTCTACTGAAATAACTTCTAATTTTAACTTATATAACAACAAAAAAAACCGTTTTTATTTGTAAAAACATGGAAAAAGTATTGCAGGTATCTTACTGAAATATAGCGGTATTTTTAATTTGTTACGGGACCATAAGTTTTTTTTAAAAAGGAACTTTGTAGGGGACATTTATTGGTCTTTATCAAAACAACCCCGTATCCATTCGGATATTGGTTATTGGCTGGATGTGTATGCTTACTAAAGTACCACATGTCGTATCAGTTCATCCAACCCTTCAGTCACTTAGAAGCCACACCGCGTCGTCTGGGAACTTGAAACCCCTCAGATCATACCGGAGAATGCAATTTTCATGCCGCATCCGGGCACGGAACCGACGGCTTAATGTCCGGTCCAAAGGAAGATGAAGTGAGCTAGTTTTGTCAATTGCCGAGAAGGTTGTCGATCCAGGATTTTGACCTTACTCGACCAAGCTTCAGTGATCTAACAGGAACCATGTAAATCACTCGCTCGCTTTGTTTTTGGTTCAAGCAGATTCAAGATAATATTTCTTCCTCCTCAACAAAAGGGAGGTAATATTTCGTTATCAATTCACGATTTTCTAGGCTAGATAATATTGCGTTATTAAGTTTTGAATTTCGATGCCCATCCCATCGAAACAACTGAAGCCTAATCTATATTTATAGTCTTCCTCACCCTTCCCTTAAATTCTATGCATTTGGCTTTTCTCAATTAATTTCAAACATGGCCAATAAATACACATCAATATTAATAATAACGATTGGAATTTCTACACCCACATATACTCATTTCATTTCAAACATGGCCAATACAATGCAAATTCATTAATAATAATGATTGCAATTTCAAAAAAGACAAAAAACGATAAAATCTTCCCATGGATACTCACTGCAAATAAGAATGCTGTTTACTTCTTTCTTTCTTTTCCTGGCTTAGCTTTCATTCGCAATGGCTTAACATTCAAAATGTCCTTTCTTCCTTTCTTAAGATGTATTAAAACCGCAAACGTGATTTCTCTTCCCAAACACAAATTAGAGATCAACCTTGAACGCACAATATTTGAACTAATACCTAAAAACATAAAGAAGTTTCTTAATTGGACGCTGCTATTTCGATGTCGTCTGCGTTTTTGTTTTTATTCCAAGTTATAAAGACATCTGCAAAGTTCTTCACCCACATCAAAATGCGACCTGCTTGACTGCTCTGCTTTTGCTTCTGCACATAAAACGAAGCGAATGACTACCTTTGGCGTTGATTCAAGTTTTGACGTTTACGAAACTGCGCCGTTTTGACTGGTTGATTCAAGTTGCCATTTTACGTCAATGATGTCCGATATTGAATCTCATACACTCCGCATTATGCAACAATGCCCGGGGGAGGTTACTGGCATTATAAATTCCGGGGGTTCTATATCTCTTTGGGAATGTTTTCAGCGGAGATGACAAAAAGGTTTCGTTCTTAAAATAGCACATGCTTGAAGAGAATGAAATTAATCGCTGTTATTTGTCATATTTCTAGAGATGGTGTCCATCATTTTATTTTCTCGACTGTGTAACCAGTGTAACCATGGAATGGATAAATGGGTGGAGTTTTCTTTTGTTCAATCCAGGCGAATAAATAATATTTTATTGATTTTTGTCCATAATTATGTTTTTTTTCGTGATTTTCTAGGCTTTAAAATCTCTATTTAGGGGTTCTTAATAAATTATGGTAAAATAAACAAATCAAATTTTATGAAACTTTTACAATACAAATTCTAAGAAGTCTAATTTTGTCCAAAATCTAAGAAACCCTATTACAAAGCCAGAGCCAAGTTTCTCATAAAACAATAATTCAATGCAGCTAATTTATACCAACTAGGATATAAAATATATAAATATGAAATGGCGCAATGATTGAATATACATATCTGTGTAGATATCATACGTAGCCAACGTTTTTTATATATATTTACACAAGTCACAAGTGTTATTATTGTACGTCTTTCATTCCGTTTTTGAAGATATTTAATGTTGGAGAACTTGTTTTGTTATGAACTGTAGCCCCCCCCCCCTCCATAATGTCAAGGACATTAGTTATTTAAAACAATAGATTAATTAAACCTTTGATCTCTATTGTTCTGAGGACAATAATCCCCCCGACCTGGAACAGCTTCTGACGGCACTGTTGACTATTGTTACTCCGAATTTGGCATTATTGGTTTCATTAATCGATATGAAAAATCTGAAAGTTGCGTCGGCTAATGCCCCCACAGAGCCCTGTTTATGGCTGTAGTATTTTTTCTATTGTTTCCTATAGAGATAGAATAGAAATATTTATTACGTGCCAAGTTGAAATAAACTTGTAAAACTATCATTTTTAGTTCGTATTTCATTCACGAATTCAAGCGCAGTCGCAACGCAAATAAAATTCCAGTATCACGCTTCACGCAAGAATCTGGATTCACGAAATCACGCATGGAAAATGGGTTGTTTCATGATTTTAACGCACGAAAATGTGAACAATAACGCATCACTCAAAAATATTGGGGGCACCATTGAAGTAATAGATGTATTCATTGTATTTGATGGACTGCGTTGATTTACTTTCATCTCCGTTTGAAACCATAAAGATATCATGGAAATGGATGGAAAATTCGTTTTCCATATCTATAAATAGCTCTTGAATATGAGTATTAATTGACCAAGTTGTGTTGTGGTCCGCATAGTTGCACAATTTACTTTTATTCAGGAATAGAATATTTACATTGAAAATGAATGGGCCCAAGATCGGCCCTTGGGGCACACCCTGTTTAATTTCCATCTCCATCCAGCCGTTGTATGTTGAGTTCATTGAACTTTATCGTCTATTATAGGAAGTAATTATCCTTCATTCCAGACATACTGGACGTTTTTTGTTCATCCATACCCAACAAAATTCAAGTTTAACTACAATGAAATGCTGGTGAAATGCTCAATTCATTTGACCGGGGCTTTAGATTTCCCCCTTAAGGGCCACCTTCACGAGAGGAGCTAGAGTTCCCTCTGCCCTCTGCGTAGTCTATTTTTGAATGGCTGAAAATGAGCAGCCATACTTTGTAACAATTCATAACTTTGCAAAATAAACTATGGTCCATGACAACGATTTTCTCGACTATCGATATTTGTTTTCTTCTGCGCATTTTGTAAAATGATTGCGACGATTCAAGCAGATTTCAGCATCTCGCTTATGTATTTTCATGGGCCATGAAAATGGCCGCCACACGCCAAGAACTTGCGCAATGCATACTGGTTGCAAAGGACCCTTTGAATGGTTGTGCGAAATTAATCAGATAAGAATTTGAACTTCTCGCGGAAAGCACCTCCGGGATAATTAAAATCGCCTTCGGGAAAATTAAAATTCAGTGAGTAAAGTAAACAATCTGCTGTTCTCCTTGGTATTATCATGGTATTATTCAGATCTTAATTAGCTTAAGATATGGATTTTCGTTTTCTTTCAAATTACAATCCGCTGCAATTTTTCACTTTTGTGCAAAATAATTTTGTTTCAGAAAATGAGTCCTTAGGGTAAAGCGAAATGACGTATTTGTTGTGAACACGTTGAACTGACACATAGACCACATGCTGCCCAATAATTGTGGCAGTTTGAAAAAACCTGCGTTCCCAATTTTTATTACTTATTCTGGGAGAAATAAGGTTCCCGTAAGTAGGAGAGGGAGAAATGGGGTTCCCATAAATAAGAGGATCTGTCCTCACTATGGCCTAAGTAAAGTTGAATCCAGCAGTGGAACATTTTCTGGTCAGTTGTGAACCAGGCTGTAAACATGTTTTTAATTTAGCTCTGTTATTCACGTTAAAGAATTTTATACATGCATACATACGTACATAAATACATGCATACATACATATATACCGAAATGCCATATGACCGAAAGCTAAGGGTAACCATACCTACTAGGGTAACATTATAGTGCTAGGGTAACCTAACCATACCTCCTTTAACAGGCCCTAAGGATAGCATGCAACTTAATTGCTTTGAAATTGTATTGTACACATTGTCCTCGTTTGTTGTTGTTATGATCATTTTTGCCATATCAATTCAATTGTTCATATCACGGGGGTGCTTCAAGGATTAAAATAAAAATAATGTTCAGGGGGTGCTTAAGACGAAACTGATTAGGAGAACAAAAGGTGCAGTACGCTATTTTGCGTGGTTACCGAAATCTGCGTGGTTCGGGTGTGGCTCATGCATCTGAGCAATACCAGGGTCTATAGAAAGTTCCTGAATCAACTCTTTCTATAGACCCTGGTAATATGCATGTCAGGATGCATGTACCCATTGATCTCGTGGCATGTACCAAGCAGATATGGCAGATATACATATGACACCGGCCTCGTTTGCACTTGACACACATACAATCACAGAAACATGAAGCCAAACAATCATCATCCGTGAGATCAATTATTTTTATAATTGAACATACATGAAGTTCATACATGAAGGGGGGTTGCAGATTTTTTTAGGTAAGTTTACTGTCTTGAAAGGGGAGTTTTATACATTATTATTATTATTATTATTATCATTAGAATGCCCTATCTTCGTTTTGGAGTATAAAGCACTGGATATAAAATTTTGAGTAACCTCCTGAATTTTGAATAATGATGAAAGGGGGTTGTGTTTTATGAAAAGATAAGGAAGGGAGGGTTCCGATTTTTTTTTTTTTTGCAAAAACCTCCCTGCTATGGTAATAAATTAAATGATCAAAATAAATTAAATAATCAGTGAAGAAAAACAACAACAAAAATACAAAATATACAAACCCAGCAATAAATATTTAGAATGATAATTAATATAAATAAACTCACTCCTTTTGTTTGAGGGGTGTTTTGTAACAAGGATTTCAGTGTTAATTTCTCATTTTTAGAGGTCCTATGCATTTTTAGTCTTAGTGCCCCAGTAAATTTCACGGAGGGAAAGTTTCAAAAATATTTAGATATATATAGATTTCTCATTTCAATTAGAGCTTTACATGAGCATGCAAGTATGATGTGTGGTATTCATCTCCAACGAACTCTTTTTTTTTTAATTTCTTTATTTAATGTTAGTCAGCAAATATAGCTTTAACTAGCTAATTAACACTACTTTACTTCGCTAAATGTACACACATATCGCATCTTGGTAAATTGTAATCAATTTTAGACCATCCGCCAGCTTCCACATAAAGTTCAGTGATTGGAGCATCTAAATCTGCATTTAAAGTTTCTTTGTGCTTTGGGAAGTTCACATAAGTATTTTTCGAGTTTAAAATTTGTTTGATAAGTTCTACAGTATACGTTTTATTCGAATTTGTCATTCTTGATGCCTAGTCTTAATTGATATTTTAAAGAATTTTGAATTGTTTCACATAACCATTTTTTTAACGGAAAGCTTGCAGGGTCCATGAAAGACCAATGTTATCAAAGATTGATTTCAAATACTTTTTCCATTTAAATTCAACTGAACTGTTTATTTAGATCGTGCAGGTCTGAACAGTCCTGACAGTCCTGGCGATGTTAGCAAAAACTGACAGTCCCACACGATGTTATAATTTCAAAGAACGTACAATAATTAAGTCAATCTTAGCAGAACGTCAACGTCAAGAAAGATTTAATTTTAGGTATATTTCATTTAGATCGTGTGGGTTCAGTCAATACTGACAGTCCCACACGATGGTGGTATAATTCTCGTCTCCAAAGAATATAGAATTAAGTCAATCTTTTTAGAACGTCAAAGTCAAGAAAGATTTAATTTTATAAATATTTCATTTAGATCGTGTAGGTCTACACAGAACATATAATTGATACGAACATAACCAAATTGGTGGCTAGACCAGCCGAGCAACTCAATTTATTTGGGGGTGGGATCCAGAAAAGTTTTGTGACCACACCCTTCAGATTGGCCTAAAACAACTCCAAAATATGTTTTTGGTCGATTATTGACTTTCCAGGTAGGTCAAACATCTAAATGATTAAATTTAGAGATCTGAACATGCTTGGAAAAATGTTGTACCCATTGTAGATAAATACCATATCATCAAATAGAAAATACATTTTTCAAGGTAGTTATACTTTACCCCGGATCCCGAAGTAGTCTTGGGACCCGAAATAAGACGAAAATTGTTTTTAAACTTATGATCGTTATCAATATTTTACATCCTTCTCTTGCCGACATAAATCGTTGTTTGGTCAAATAATATGATAATATGGGAGAAGGTGGAGAGGTTTGAGAGGTGGAGGATTCTAAGAAGTTCAAAGCCCAAACTGCTAAGAAGAAGAAAGAAGTACAGAGTAAAACAGGTGTGAAAAAAAAGAAAACGGGAACCTAAATATAGGCTTATCAAAAATTAGATTCCAGTTTTGATTTTCCTCACCCTACAGATCCTTGTTCCTGGTTCCATCTTTTCATAGCAAAAACAAGAATCATACACAAAGTTCTTAAAGGAACTTTTGTTTTTTTGAATTTTGTCACGAATCATAGGAAGAAATGTGGTATGTATGTTCTATCGTTTTATTGTTTGATTTAAGATTATTGTCAGTATAGCAATGGGAAGAACTCGTCATTTAATCAGTGATGGAACAAATTCATTTCCCAACTTTATTTCACTTTGTATTTTGTTAGGATACGTAGAAGACTCTCTCTCCATACTGGATAAGGATAAATGGTAAAATAGGCCCTAGTTACTTTAGGCCAAGCAGTAGAGGAGGCTTTTAAACGGTTATTTAATTTATATTTTAGAAGGCCTAACTAAAATAAAATATCTTAGGCTAGACTGTAGTGTTTTTTATACGGTCTCCCTATTATTATATAATGATACATATACTAAGATAAAACTAAATGTTGGAAACACTGCATTGCCATTGCATTTGCATATGCAGAAAATTGGTTAGATCAGTAAGAGCCTTGGAAATTGGTGTGTGCATACACCTGAAAGTGCTACAACACAATAATAATATCATAAAATAACAGCCAACAAACAGTGAAACGATTTACTACGCTCTTACCAATTTTCTAGGCCTTCTGTACTGATAACCAATCACATACAGATAAACAAAAAAATTGAACATAACTGAATCTGAATGAACACCAAATTAGAACCAAGATTATTTTTCATAGAAATCGGCTAATTTAAGACTTTCAAAATTTATATCTTTTGGGGGCTGGTTGACATATAAGATATTGAAATAAGGGTGAAAGAGGCTCTTCGAATTGTTCAACTGACTTTGATTGAAGAATCAAATTGGAAGACGCTCTTTGCGAATAAAAGGTCTGTCAGTTTGTTCAATTGTTTCATGTATACTTTCAGTGCATGACCAACCTTAGTGCTGTTGGTTATCATTAGAAATAGGATGTATTCTTTTGGTTCCTTTTTCAGCTTCTTCTGTTTTCTGCAGAGATAAAAACCCATTCTTTTGGGCATCTCTCAGAAAGCTTCTGAAACCTCTGAAAAGCAAGAAGGTTTTGGAGACTGCCGAGAGATTTTCATTTTATTACAATTTTATAGCATCATCAAAGGTGTGTAATTCGAATTTCAAATGCTCTTGAATGGAATTCTAAAAACTAAATTTTCAGAATTCACATACTTCTGGTTCAAACTCTCTAAAGTCTTCAGAATTCAGAAGATTTTAAAAAGCCAAAAGAATATGCCCATAAAGAAATATGTATTATAGATCAGACATATGTATTATAGATCAGACCTTTTGTTGACCTTTCATAGTTTCATATGTAAAGGAGCACAAAAATGGTTCACCCCTTGAAATTGTTGCCTCCTAATACAATTTACAGTAAACTACATTCCTTGAACAAATGATTTATATCTCAAAGTCGCTGGCAAACACAACAAACATGATTTTGTGGCTATTTGAAAATGTGCCCCTTTAACTCATGTTGCCCTCTTACAATTTTGGCGTCGCCCTTCCCCGATTTTGCAAGGTAGGAATTCTAGGACAAACTCTATTTCTTTTTCCTTCTGTTTACTCCACAGACATGCTGATGTAATGAAATAAATGTTCACTCTTAATGTTCATAATTCAATAGCGTGAGTTAAACGATGTTCTACACCGCCAGAATGGTCTTTTTAACAATATTGAGAGATGGAACACAAAATAAATGGCCGAGACTTTATAGTACAACATGTAAAAGCATCGTCGTTCTGAACCCCGGTTCAACGAGTTTAAAATGCTCTGCTTACAACGTATGTGATCTGAAACTAGATTTATCGTCGCCTCCTTTCTTCAGAAAGCAGATAAAACTGTCAAAACAACAACACGAGTTGGAAATTTCTAATTTCTTGAAAGACAATATTCATGAATTTAACGAAATCCAAGCAATTGGTTTACGAACTGTGCACGGTGGAGGTTACTTCAACGCAACAACATTAGTTACAAAAAATGTTTCAAATATCTTAGAGGAACTTGTACCATTAGCACCACTTCACTTGCCCCCTGTTCTTACGACTTTGAAGATAGTGTGTCAATTGATGCCCTTAATACCATGTTATGCTGCATTTGACACCGAGTTTTACTCAGAACTGCCAGAGTACGCTAAGCTATACCCCTTGCCGTATGAAATGTCTGACAAAGGCTTCGTGAAATATGGATTCCATGGACTTAATCACCGCTATTGCTGTGAGAAGGTACAAGACCTCCTTGGTAGGTTACCGAATCGTTTGATAACATGTCATCTTGGCGGAGGCGCATCAGTATCAGCCATTAAAGACGGTCGTTGTATCGATACATCAATGGGATACACGCCTCTTGACGGTATCATGATGACTACCAGATGCGGAAGCCTGGATCCTAGTATAGTTCTCCGGATGGTGAAAGATGCAAACGGAGACCTTCAGGAAGTTGAGAGAATTCTGAACGAAAGATCTGGAGTTGCAGGCATATCGGGACTTGATGATTTAAAAGAAGCTACAGATAAATGCGAGGCAAATCCAAGAGCTGCTTTGGCTTGCGCAATGTACAACGATCGGCTTTGTAAAACTATCGGGGCTTATTCTGCCGTTTTATCTGGCCTTGACGGTTTGGTATTCAGCGGTGGGGTTGGCGAAAATGACGCCGAAATGCGCGTGGCCGTCGGAAAACAATTATCTTTCCTCGGCATTGAAATAGACGAAGAGAGGAACAATGATACGACGAGATTCAATCGAATAATATCAAAAGAATATTCACCCGTTGCTGTCGCTGTGATTCGAGCAAACGAAGAGCAAGTAATTGCGCAGGATATCAGACGCATTTCAACTGAATCTTTTGACATATAGAATATTTTAGATACATTATAAAAGGTTATTTATTTTTAAGTGTTCTTATAGTCAATATAGTTCCATAATTTATTCTTTGTTTGTTTTGGCTATGTTTGAGTTCAGTGTTCGAGATTTTAATAGTTTGCGATATCTCATATTTTATTCAAAAATTTAGGAGGTTTCCAGCCATTTCACCCGCAACCAAATAACGAGCAGTAGTGGATCTGGACCAGAACCTTGAAGCACAACACATTGTTTTTTAAAGTTGTTTTCCAATAAAAATTGGTTTTACAAAGAAAGGCCCCAAAATCATAACATGTAGAAATAATCGAAAATTTGACAATAAATCATTCAGAGAAAATACCAGAAAGGAATTAACCAACAACGATAAAAATATTGCTCATATTTTCATTTTAATAATATAACTGAAAGATTGCTGTCATGACTCGATCCAAACTAAAGAATGAGTATGGGGTAGTATGGGGTGTGGGGTATGGGGTAGTAAGCTGGTTGGTCTGTGGTTTTGAATCTTTTGCTTTGACAGGAAAGTTTTATTTCTTTAAGTATTAGTTTTATTAGTTTATTTTGACAGTCAAGTCAACAATATCCTTTTCTATTTCGGAGCAATTACTAACTAAAAGTAACACTGGTAGATTGTAATTATATTTACTATTCAATGGAAGAGTGAAATCTTTATTTTTACCTCCAACTTCTAATCACTATGTCATATTGTTTATGTTTAATTATTATGTTATATTGTTTATGTTTAATTATTATGTCCTATTGTTCCTTACCGTATCATTCTATATGTATACAGAAATTCTTTTCCAATCAAATTTTTGTTGGATTTTTTGGTTTGTTCGGGGTCTGCTTACAGGTAAACTAGCTCCAAGTCTATTTCCTTTCGTTAATCATTAAAAAGTTAAATAGAATGAAAGATATGTCGCTGCGGAGGAAAATATCTTCCGGAGGAGAAGACCTATGAACATAAGAACGAAATAGACTTATATACGAGTTGGCTTTTCGCTTTGTCTGAATTTCGTTCTTATTTTCCTGAGGTTTTCTCCTCCGCGTGGTATTTTCCTCCGCAGTGGCATATCTTTTTTTCTGTTACTACTTCAGGCCTCAACTAACCACCAGGGGGGTCACTCAAATTTTTTATATACGGGGAGGTCCATCCACAATTGTCAAAGTTCACCCAAAAGTATCAACTGAAATTTTTGCTCACCCAAAAGTGAGCAAAATCAGTTTATGTTTTAAATCTGTGCTTAATTTTTCTGTTGAATATAAATTATCGTTATGTAATGAAGATTTGAGGTTCAAATTCTCTTCAATTCTGAAATTCAGTAATAATGAATGAATAATTTGTATTTTGTGTGTGACTTTCTACATGGCTGGATTGCAAAAACCTTGTTTTGACAGATGTTGATAAAAATCAGAAATGTTTTGCATCTGGTATGCATTGATTAAACCCAAAAGTATAAAAAAAGATATTCTTTATAAGTCAGCTACCCAAAAGTATTAAAAAATTATCTTTTGCAAATCAGGTACCCAAAAGTATCAGATCACATAGCAAATTCTTACACAAAATTATCGGATGGACCCCCCCCGTATGTAAAAAATTCGAGTGACCTCCCTGGGAAATAACCATGATCTTAAGTTGGTTTTGCCAGATCAAATAAAATATTTGATGTTTTATTTATATCTTCATTGTTATACAGTAAAATTTTAATGAAATAAATTCGTCTAATTTATGCGTGAAATCATACTCAAAATCCGGATCGAGTAACCAGACACACTTTCCAGACAGCCCGATTGCTTCCCTATAATTTGGAAATAACCTTTGAAAGAACACAAACCTTTAATGTAACAAAATATCCTAAACTTTTAAAGGGGTGAAGTAATTCTAAATTTTTTTTCAGGTATGATTATTTCTGTGGATACAACCGCTAACCGCAGTACTATCGATATTGTTTGAAAATCATGCCCCCTGTTTTGTGTTGCCATCCATGTGCTCAACAAATGGTATCATGTAGCTAACAAGCACGACAGTAAATAGTATCAACCTCAAAACAAATAGATGCACAGAACGGAAGGGTGCTGGATCAATTGAAAAATAAAATCAGATATCTGACGAATTGTTGGCAGCTTGGCTGTGGGGATTACCTTCAGTACTTGAGGGTCTCAGGGGTCCTAGGGTCTTATGGTCCGGTTTTTACAAACAAACTCACGAATAACTATTTCTCAATTGTTACACAATTATTTGTCTTCGTATTGGCATCTTTTTAGAGTGTTTTCAAATATTGGCTATTGAATCAGTATTACAAATCAATATCTTGTCAAGTTGACACAAAGATACTCCCTCCCACTCATACATGGAAACTGCCATTTTGTTTGTCAAAAATCAATGAACAATTTCTGCAGGCAGTTTTTATGTGTTTATTACGAAAGTCATAGATGCACGTTTTTAAAAATAAGGAACCTTAGCTTCAAGTGCTTTATTATTCTCATGAATTTAAACTACCTTTTAAGACATATTCTAAACATCTGCACACTCAATCTCTACTTTATGATGTGAACACTTTCTGAGATACCAAAATAACTTCTGCAAATCTCAGGCGGGATTTCCATTTGGCGGGATTTCTGATATATTGTTTGCATAAATCACAAGTGCAATCGAAAGATTTCACTCCTTTAAGCGGTTTTTAAATATTTTTAAATTTGGAGAGTTCTTTATATGCTGTGGAATGGAGCATCATATTTGTCTACATATATATGTTAAAGTATTGAATCCAAAAGTTTTATATCGTGGTGCATTACATTAGCATATATCAAACATTTTATAAGGTTTCATAACCCAACAATTTCTCTCCGCATGTTTTCATTCCTATTTCATCCCACATATTTTTTCATTTTTGTATTTTATTATTATTTATGTATAATGATCTAGTATTTATGCTTCAAGGGTGTTTCACTTGTTAAATAAAATGAAATGAATTCCCGAATATTTAGATTTGAAGTTTTGAACAAATATGATTGTAAAATCTAACTTTTTTGGCAGCCAATTAGACTTTCTCAACGTCAATTTTTTCTATAAAAGTTTCGCTCGCTGGCGCATGGAATTTTTCGCCTTGTTGGGAATTCGTGATTTGCCTCATTAACGAAACTTGCGGCCTGCGTACAGACGTAATTCTCTTAAAATTTTTAATTAGCATGAGAAACTTCATGCTAATCCTACTTTCGTATTCAACCAATATGATGACATTAAGATTGAAAAAAGAAGCGAGCCAACGAACGGAAGCGAAACTATTTATCCTATTCTCTTTCGCATCCTGTTTCGCATCCTCCCTGCCACAGCAAACGTAAGGGTCATCCAGGAAGTATGTATGTGTATGGTGAGAGGGCTGCACAGAAAGTAACTGCCATTGTGCAGCTGTGAAATCTCAGTTCTCAAAGTTGTTGAAAATCTTTAGTTCACCAGGAAACAAAATCCGGAAAGTTCCCATGCTGAGCCCCCGCAGTTTCTATAAAAAATTGGGGTTAAATTGTGCTCAGAAATGCTGACATCAGCAAAACAGGAAATAGTCTTTGCCGTGACCCTTTGAAAAGATGATTGTTAAAAAAAGGGTTTTATGTGTAACTGAGACTAATTTTTATCAGAAGGCATCATATTTTGAGTAATTAACTAGTCAACAGACAATTAAACACAGTTTTGCTTTCAATAAAGTAGTAATTACAGTAGAGTACTTTCAATCAAAATGTGATTGTACAGAAGAAATTGTTGAACTTCGGTTTTTAAAATCGAGCAGCATGCTTAGACTGTCTTTCACAATTTCAATGAACATAATATAATGCTCTTTACCTCGAACATAACCAATCCACCTATTCTAAAAAGGCCGCCATTTTGAAACGATTCAAATATTTGAGAAATTTAGTTTTTGATTCGAAAATTAGATTTCACATGCAAAATATAGCCCAGAGCAATATTTTTGTGTCAAAACTTTTTCAAAATGGTGGCCTTTTTTTCGAAAAGGTGGATTTTATGAATTAAAAATGTTCGAGTTCAAATTCCTCATCCGAGTCCTCGCTGTTCAAACTTTCCTCATATAAATCTTCATCGTCACTGTATGAATCCTCGTTATTTTTGGTGCATTTTGACATGAAGAACATTTGCAAAGTTCACTACATTGCATATTTTATTTTAAATATTTTTCGATCCTTGTGAGTCAGACCCAGAGTCTTGCCAACAGGGGCACAGTGGGACCTATATTTTATTGTGGGCAAATTTTCCGACGAACGTTTTTCAGACACTATAACAACGAGCATACGCTAAAGACACAATTAATTGAAGATTGAGTCTTGAAATTAACTGAAGGAACTGAAAGAAAATCTGTAGATGTCTGGATTTCCATCATCCTCATAGCGAAGCTTCACAGACTTATCTGATATTCCTGTTTCTTTTTGGTTTGGATAATTCAAAATGAAAGAGCTGTACTCTTCTATAAATCCACCTGAATCTAAACCATGTCCCCTCTCTACTTTGCTGAAAGTTGTAGCACAAATTTCCAAATTACAGTAAACCTTTTCAGAACATTTCCGTCAAAGTGCTGATTATCTCAAATATTCCGAAAACAGGGTGGGCAAATTGCCCACCATGCCCCCGACCACTGCATTCCTGTTTGCCAAATTCAGGGCACAGTTCACATTTGTTCAAAATGTAAAGAAATTCTTACTTTAAATCCAAAAACTAAATATTCTAGTGAGAATTTTCATCTAGGATATTGCTTTTGTAGGGTTTCAATCAAAGGGAAAAAAATCCAAAAATCAAAGAGTCCGCAAATAATCTCGCTGTGACCAACTAGCTAACCAAATTAAAAAGCGATTATGGGCGCACACCCCTCTAATATGCACCCCTGCGTACGCTCAATAACAGAAAATTACAGAGCTGCTTTTTAATCCTTTCTCTTCAGTTTTTCTCTTCAAAACCCTTGCACTAAATCATTTGATACACAAGGATTTTCATAATCATTCTGAGTTATATGTAGTAAAGCTTTGCATCACTAAACAGTTCAGTTGAATTTAAATGGACAAAATATATTAAATCGATCTTGGATAACACTGGTCTATCTGGCTTGGACTGGACCCTGCAAGATTTCCCTATCAATTAAGACTAGGAATTAAGAATGACAAATTTGAATAAAGGTAGAAACTATAGAACTTATTAAACAAATTTTAAATTCGAAAACACTTATGTGAGCTTTCCAAAGCACAAAGAAACCTATTATGCAGATTAAGATGCTCAAATCACAAAGCTACGAAGTAAGTTGAAGATTAATACCACACATCATACTTGCATGCTCGTGTAAAGCTCTAATTCAACTCTTTTCCGCCGGGGGCACTAAGGGCCTGATTACATGAGGCGAGCTGACCCGGGTTGGGCCAATATGCCGAATTGGCTCGTTTCACTTGACCCGTTTATGGAAAAAAACGAAGCGGGTCAGCTTTTTTACAACCCGGGTTGGCGCCAAAATTAGTAAAAAATTTCAAGATCCGGACTCACAAAATACCTCTGATCTGCAAGTCCGTTCTAAAATCGTCCAAAATCTGTGGATCCGAAGGCTCCTATCCTCCCCCTCACTTTGAATGTCCATCTGTTTGTGCTACGTATAGGCATTTGAGAAATTGTGCATGCATTTTCTCGATGGCAGATTTATCCTATTGATCTGTGTTGTGCATTTCGCAAGCGCTTCCTTTCTTTTAAGAATTTTGTCTTTGACGGAGGATACTCCTTTCTTTGTGGTGCATAACTTTAGTCATAGTCAATAGTGTGTTTCTATGGACTAATGCTCAGAGCCGTATTTACCCATGGGCCCACTGGGCCCGGGCCCAGGGCCCCCATAATATATTCGAATGAAAGGGGCCCCGAGCAAAAGTTCAAAGAACTTATGAATTTCAAATTATTATTGATATATTGATTTCAACTCAGAAATAATGTCTTCAGACATCATTTCGGCTTG